>JANZLQ010000001.1:49576522-49594384 GCA_026212715.1 Elanus axillaris | reverse complement strand
GTGTGGAAAGCACCATGGGACGCGCACTGGCCCTAATGCTTTTGACGACCTATGATGGGTTCCCTATCACCATGGCTATCACATCTGGCCCTACTTCATGTCAAGCTCTTCCTTTATGGGAATTTTGAGGAGGGGGAAAATTGGTCGTGCTCTTATTTCTCAGCACCCTTGGACCAACTATCAAAACAAACTGCCTTTTCCAAATTGAGTTTTTAGCCAGTGGCCCCTTTTTTTAAATCTCTGGTTTGGTGTCTGTTGACAACCAGAGAGGAGACCTCATAGTTTGGCAGATGGTCACCTTACATGGTTTCCTGAGGGTTGGGAAGGTTTGAAGAGGGAACCCCACACTCCTTCACTGGATCCTGAGGTCTCCCCAGCCCACTGACATCTACCGTCTAACGCTTGATGACAGGGCAATGGAGACTGCATGTTTCAGGTGCCTTTCTAAGGCTATCAAAGCCCCTTTCCCTTGTAACTGTTCTAATTATGCACATCTCCCTTTGCTGTATTCCTCAAGGTCTTGTCTCACCAAATGATGTAACTCTTGATTACAGCTCTTGTATTCAGCTTGTACAACGAGGCTGAAATACTCCCAAACACCTTGATGACAAGTACATGGATTTGCCTGGGAAAACAATAACCGTACTGAAGCTCTTTTAACATCCTGGTTTCTTTGCTGAAAGCATCTGCCTATACTGTCAATTCATCCTATGCCTCTTGGGTGTCTGACTTAAGCATAAGTATGCAAGTCCTATAAATGAATACATGCCGCTGGGGGTAGCACTTACAGTAGAAGAGTATCGTCTCATGAGTGATAAGGGTGACAGAAGTGCAAAGCAGAGCTGAGTGGATCTGGCACTCACATTGCGAACAACACAGCATTCGTACGGGAAGATTTTCCCACAGAATGACATGCAATAATTTATTCTAAGCCTTTCCAACTTGTGTGTGGTTGGTTTTTTGGTTTGGTTTTTGGGGTTGGTTTTTTTTGTTGTCTTTTTTTTTTTTGTCTCCTCTGCAAAGTTGCTATCTTCTGCAGCTTTTCTCTAAATAACTATTTAAGAGAAGATGCCGCTGCTGAAACAAAGTACTTCATTTGAAAGAAAATTCACCAGTCCAAGCAAGTAAATAATTACTAGTCAACACTACTCCCACATGACTGCATTCTACAAAAGTGTACCACTGCGGAAAAAAGGGTGGGTTTTTTAATTCTAAAATGCTGATGGTTTAAGGTAAAAGTTTTAAAGAGACATGATTTTTAATCAGTGGTTCTAAGCATACAAGCAAAATAAAAATACTCCTCATGAAGTTTTAAGCAGGAAATGCTGTTTACTCAGTGACAACCCTGCTCTGAGCACTTCAACTTCCTAAAGGTCAGAGGATGAAAGACTTCCAGATCCCCCAATTCTTTGCAGCCCAGAGAAGCATAAAAACTCTTATCCTGAGCCAGACTGGTTCCCCAACACGTCTACTGTCATGTCTCCAACACCAGCCACCACCAGATGTTCCAGCAGATGCAAGAGTGGGTGAAATAAAGGTGGCTATGGGACATTCCTTGTCTTCTGAAGGAGATCAAACACATTCTAACTGCATATGACCTGAGCCCAGATAGATACGGGCACTGTCCCACCACCATTTGGAGACATAAATTGCAATAGGACATGCTCCCATATACTGTCTTGCCCAGCACTTCTGCTGAAAAGGGCAGAATCCAGCGATCCCAGGGTTTGAAGTCATGATGGAAAAGTCTGAAACCTCTCTGGTCACCTATAAACATCCCTTTCTCTTCCCCCCTGACTTTTCCTATCCCCCACCTAGGTTCTCTCCCCCTGTTGCTGCTTAGCTGCATTATTCAGCTCTTTGGTAAAAAGAGCTATGAAGTAAAAAAACAGTACCATACTTATGCTATACATAAACTCAATTAGACTAAAAGTCATGTATTTTACAGAGATTTGTACTAGCATTTAAAAACTTCCATTCCATGTAATTACAGAAATTCAAGTAAAGGCAACAAAAACCTGTACCTTTCCCCTGGAAACTCTGCTCAGCCTCAAGCCTATGCACACGCGTCCATGAGACGTGATCCTCTTGCCTCTCTGCTGCCTGTTCTCCAGCTGGTGGTGGTTAGTGCAAAAGAGACAGGGAGACCCATACCGACTCTTCAAAACGTTTCTGCTTCTCTTTCAGCGTCTTTCTGCCTTCAGCAACCTGGTCGGAGCGCGACTCCTAAGCATAAACCTTTAGACTAAAATTCCCGATAGCAAAAAAAACCAGCATTAAAAGGAGGTAAGCATTCAGAATTACAGTCAGTTCAGTTAGGCTTGATTTTCCTAGCCAGCGACCTCAAAATATAAGCACAGCCTTCAAAATGCAAGCTTATAATGTCAACTAAAGGTCACAATTTTATTATTTTTAAACTAGCTAAATAAGAGCCTTAGAATGTCTGAATGAAAGAGTAATGATGTTCCAGTCTGAACTATCTAACAAGGCTGAAATATGAAAATCCTTTAGAAGGAGGAAATCCATGTAGTGAAAGAACAGCTCTCACCTTGCTGTACAGCAGTGGGAAAGGAGGGGAAGACCTATGTAACTTTCAAGGAAAGTACAATGCTATCTACAGTAATCGGTGTGCCTGGATTTGAAAGGCAAGATTATCGGAGATAAGCATCCACCACAGAGATCTGGTGCGAATTTAGCACACAAGCTTCTCCAGGTGGTAATCCTCACAGTTCACAATTGCAGTGCCATAAAAATCACCTATAAATATATATATACAGGAAACAAAGATTTAAAAAAAAAAAAAAACAACCAAAAAAACCCCAGAATTAACACAGAGGAGGAAACGCAACAAAAATGCTTTGAGAAATAACCTGTGAGATGCTGAGCAGGTCAGTTCCATGAGATATCTATCATGGTCCCAGGGCAGCACTGCAGGAGCACGTGAATCATCGCTTTAAGCACATGCAGATCTTTGTGAGACTAGTCTTAATAGATTTCTGTAATACATACATGATTTAAAAACATACTTTCATTTAAAAGTTCAGTTTTGTAAGCACATCAAAGCTTTGCAAATGTAGATTTATGTCTTTTAATAGTGCATATTAATAATATTGATATAATTATCACTATTCATATTTGAAGACTCCTGAATACAAATTTTTCAAAGATTACTTGAAATTCAGAATGGGGAGTAAAGAGACCCATAATTTAGTGGGTAGAAGTGGGAGTCAAGTTTTCTGGAGCCCAATTTTCCCAGTGTTTATATATTGCAGACAATCAATGCAAAGCTCTGAAATGAACTTTGGAAAAACCGTTCGTTCTCCTCACGACAGTTATCTGATACATAAACTCAATAGGCTAAAATTCATATACTTTACAAAGATTCGGTGCGGTTTAATAGGGCACTTTGAGATCTCATGATGAAAGAGTGAACACAAGTACAAAGTAATATAATACAGATAGCACCATTAATTAGAATTATTAAAATTAATACACTAAAAACTAGAATCTAACTTGCAGGGACCAAGTTATTCATGGGTGTTTAAAATAAGGATGCACATTAAGAATACTTATTTGGACAACTGAACCCAGCATATCAAAATTGGCCTTTTTGTTTTAGTTGTTGGTCTCCAAAGACTAAACAAGTTCCTGTAAAACAAGAACAGTAAGCTGTTGTGTCTATATACTTTGATCCGCTTTTTAAGATGGTCAGTTAGTACTTAACAGCAAGTGCTAGGTGAAACAAGCCATTCCTGGAGCAACCACTGATGTCAAGGGGAGAAAGGTCCTTTTTTTCATTGGAAAGGTGGAGAGCAGCAATCCCTGCCACAGGAGACAGACTGGGCCGTTGAGCAGGGAGACGAATGCCGGCGAGGGCCACAGCCCACGCACATGCCAACCCCTCATGGTTCATTCCTCGGTTTTCAGACTTTAAGCCTTCTTACCAATCTCTTCAAAGAGAGGAAAACGCAAGGAGCCTCCGCATGCGATTTGTCTAAGCCCTACCTTGGCAGTAGAGATGAAAAACTGCCGGGGTTGTGCCCCTCTCCGTCCCATCTGCCACCTCCTTCCAGGCAAACCTTGCTCTAGCAGCCCCAGAGCAAACGCAAGGATGCAAAGCTCTGCTTGAAGGCAGCAGGATCATCCAGCAACGCAAGTGTCCAAAGGAAGCTACAACAGTGGCCACAGCAGCTCTCTGCTGCCAGGCTGGGGACTGTGACTAACTTGCGCATACATTTACATAAGTTATATAAAAATGAATGTATAAAGTTATATTTATCTGTACTTGTATCTTCTCTGATATGAGTGGATGTTGCTTGTCCACCCACAGTAAAAACTTACAATATTGTAGGCTTATAAATACAGAAAGGAGGAGAGCAAATTACAACAGATTTCTCCTAGGCTGAACTTCCAATATTGTTCAGAGGAAGGGAGTTGTGGACAGCAGCTAGGGCTCGTAACACATCAACAAGTTGGCCATCAATATGGCATGATTTCCAGTGCTCTTGGGTTGCCAGGAATAAGGAAATCAGTCTGATGGGGTGTGATAAATAACTTCACTTCTTCACCTTCATTTCCCACTGCATCCAAGGTCCTTGGACCGATCCCATTAGTTCGTTCTCTTCATCTTGCCCTACCCCAGCCCAAACAGAGTGCAAACACAAGCGATCAGAGCCTGAGCCAGCTCCTGCGGGAATTTAGTGGGAGTTTTCCCCTTGCCTTTAAAGAGAGCTGAATCAGGTCCTCACTACATAGTGAGGAAGATGTTCGCTGAGATTTATAAACAAGATTTTCTGTTCGTCTTTCTACTTCCTAACTTCATAATCTCAGTTTCCTGGACTAATGCCATGGGTTGCTGTTCCGTAGCTGATTTACAATAAACAGAAGGAAAACTCTGTAAACTTGTATTTTACTGCCAGTGACACACATTTCAAATTTCTTCTGTATTCTCAATGAAAAAAAAAGAAAAGTTACTGTATTTCCTCCAGATCCTTGTAGTATCTGGCTTAATCCCTAATTGAAGAAGAGTAGATTGTTATAGAGACACAAATTATATTGTACATAATGAATTTCATCAGAATAGAAATATAATAATATTGCTTTTTGCCTTTCAACTAGGGAACATCATATTTTAAACTTGGGAATCATTTAGCTTTCAGATTTCTCAAAGTAGTTGCAAGGAGACTTGGAATTTCAAAGTAATTGCAAGGGTATGTGAAGCTCAAATCCAGCTTAATGACAAAGGGGAAGAGAAACTAAGAAATCTCAATTAGTGTAACCAGTAATAACTAGATTCAGTTTCTGGGTGAACAGTATCAGATTAGTATAAGGAAACAAAACACTCATTTAGGAAATAGCAAGGTTTTATGGGAAGAAGAAAAAAAAAGGTCAGGAGATCTCAAGTTCAAGTTGCCATTACCCCCTCTGGAACATCACAGCTCAGAGAGGGCCAAATTGCCCGAGATAAGAAAATGACAGAACTTTCCTCGTTGAGGTTAGTTTTATTTATTGTTACATTTTTGCTTTTGCCTTAAAAGTTGCCCAGTGGGTAAAGCTAATGTATTTGGTTTCAGGAAGAAAATCAAAAAGAAAAATGCCAGCTAAAAATACATCTCATCCCTACTTGTATTGTATGTGTGTATATATATATATATAACAACACTGATTGTCCAGGGAACGTAATCTAGTAGGTAATCTAGTAGGTAACTGTACCAGCATATAGAGATATATTTGTAGTTCTTGTTACGCTGTATGCATGTGCTGATGTCCGTAAATGCAGGATTAACAAGTTTTCTTGAAACTTTTATTGTGTATCCAATTGAACAAGAACATCTTCTTTGGATAATACAATATAAATTACCTAATTAAGACACATGATCTGTCTAATAAACCCACATATATAAAACATGTGCAGCAAACAGTTTTTCAGTCCAAATGTGTCATTGGATTTTTTTTTTTAGTTTCGATTTAGGAAAAAAAGTATACCACATGTAGACTAATAGTCTCCCAAATTTCCTTTTTCTTTTTTTCTTTCAATTACGAGGGCATTGTCATTACACAAGTCTAAAACAGAGTTCCTCATGCTGGGAGATTTGCGATTTTTTTTCAGATTTTAACCAAAAAAAGGATGATATGTTCAACTTTAAAAGTCAATACTTATCTATGATGTTGTATATAAACTTATGTATGGCAGCAATTTAGATCACTCTATGTCAATATTACCATTATTGCTCAATAAAAAATTAGCATGATACAGAGTAAGCATAGGATATATAATCCCAACAGCATGAAGTCCCAAAGGGTTGATGTGATCCTGGAGTACAGAAGAGGGGGGATAACATGTAGCAGCAGAGAGTTGCTGTCTCCTCTGTGTACAGCATTGGGGAAGTCATTACAAAAAAAACAACATTCAGTTCTGGCAGTCACACAATAAAAAGTATGGCGACAATCCTGGAACTAACTCGGAAAAAAACCACACCAAAATTTCTAAGAATCCACCTTACAGATTTAAACTCCACACATTTCATTTATAAAAGAGAAGGGGGTTGATATGAGATAAGTTCATTCAAGCATAAAAAAGAAGAGTCAAAATCCAAAGGTTAGAAGTTAAGGCTGAAGAAATTTAAAGGAGAAATATTTTAGATACTAAAAGAAATTAACATCAGAACAACATATTAAAACTTATTCTTTCCTGAGGAGGAATATTTCTTGAGCTGTGACTTTAGGAACTATTTAAGCTGAAGCATAAATTAGAAATATCATGGTGGTTTTACGGAACAAAGCCCTACAGCCTACAGATCAAGAGATCACACTAGTCCCTTCTGACCTTTAAATACAAGACCAGCATTTTATTTAGGACTTCTCTTATTTGTATTCTGTTAGTCCTGAGAGTTTCCAGACACAATTAAACTCTACATCATGGAAGATCCTGAGCAAATAGAAAGATTTCATGGGCTGTACCCAAGAGTTTACAGTCTTAAAGCTCAATTTTGCAAGTTGCAGTGAATGAAGTTCCACATAAGTGGGCTCATTTCCCCAAATTCAATGATAACGCAATTCCAACATTTGTTATTTCATTTGGTATTTCTTTCATTTTGCCATCACAGTATTTGGGAGTTTGACTGCATTCCTTGCTAAGTAGCCTATTCTGTTTTGCTCATACGAGACTGCAAATTGCCATTTAAAATTCCCGAGTTTATTAACTTTAAACTCCTGGTGCCAGCTATTTTATATGGCAAGCCAGAAGGCAGGAAGAGGCCTGTGACTGACATGACACGTACGTGTTCCCGAAGAATACACTGGAGACGTCTCTCTTTGATCTGAACCTCTCTAACACAGAAAGGCTCATCACGTTGGCTAGACAGACCCTATTTTCACATTTTAAGGCCTTAAAGGTCCCTGAGTTACCCAGGGAAAGATTTATTAATCCTCATTTTGGCATGCCCGAGCTAATGGAGTATCCCAGTTTCAAAGTCATCTGTTGCAACAGCCACGTTTTCGAGATCTCTCCTGTCTGTTTGAGGTCTAGTGCAGATGTACGTGCTTCTGGCTACCGGTGCCAAGAAATTACGCGTACCGTATTTAAACAGTGCAGTTCATGTCCCTAGAATTGTTGTATTTCTGATCACCACAATAGTTACACTAAAAGCTTGTGCTCCAGACTGGTGGGATTCAGTTTCAATTTTTAGTACACTATTTTCACTGCATCCTACACCCAGCCACAGCTTATCTATCATTTGATTCTGACAGATACATATTTTATATTTTGACAAGCAACCCACTTGACTGCTTTCCTGTGACATCATCTTATCTCTGAATGTACCAACCTGTTAATAACTTCATTTTCTGGTTGAATTTTTCCAAATTAAATTAAGCAGGCGAAACATGTTAAGCTCACCAAGTCCTCTTAACACTTCTGCTGAAGGGCATCTTCTGATAGCTTGATTTTGAAAAGGGCAGCACACAACCTGTTCAGAGAGGGATCTGGTCCAAAATATCAGGTTTCTGGAAGGTGGAAAATTTCTTCCTCAGCTAAGAAATACAAAAAGGACAAAACGCAAAACCAAACAACAAAAATTAAATATTTATCATCTGTTAACTTATATTCTAAAGATTATATCATTATTTAATGGTACTTGAAGGAAACCCTTATGAGATAAAAAGGAGCAATACAACCTAACATAAACTAATTTTCAATTTTTCTTCTGTAGATAGAGAGATGGAAGCTAAATATAGTCCAATGTTAGCATGAAATAATTTTCTCTCTATCTTGCGACAATAAAAAGTCAGCAGAAGCTTTTCTTTCATGTTAATTAAAACAATTTTAGGAAAAAAATAATCTTCTTCCTGGTTAGACTATATAATATTAATTAAATATGGGCACTTTTGTACTTATCTTAGTCCATAATTAGCTCTTTGGTGGAAGCAATACTGCACTGGACATGAAATCACAGGACAGTAACAAAACTTAATTGGGTAACATGGACACAAAATCAGAAAATCAGGCTCTTTTCCCAGTTGTGTAGCTCAACAATTTTTTCCCCATTCTGTGCCTCAGTCTGCTGCCATTTAAATTGAAAACGTTGCACCAATAGAAGGAAAATCAATATGAAAACATAGCGCAACTTATTTTTTCAAGTCATGTTACAAGCCAAAACACGGCACTCAGTTCCTGGAGGCTTCCTGTGCGCTGAGGTTGTTTCAAAAAAGAAAACTGGCACGCACAGAGCCACGAGCATCAATCCTGACCCGCTCAGCCACCGGGGGTCAAGGAGGAGTCCGAAGCAGCAGAGCCACGCTGAGCCCAGAGGTCAATCAACATCTCCGGCCATCACCCCATCACGGGGACCCCCCCAGTGATGGAGCGCTGTGCTCCAGACACATCCTGCCTTGGAGAAAGCGGTCTTGGCACGTGCCCACCCAAAGCTTCCAGGACCGTGAGAAGGAGAAAGCCCAACAGCACGGTTCAGCGCTAGAGAGGAGGCAAAAGCTTCCCACCACTTCGTTTTTGCTTTGCGCCTACGATCTGCTCTGCGCTGAGAGGACGGGCGAAGAGCTGAGAGAAAGGTTGATACTCTTCCCCTGGAGTTACGCCTTTGAAAGCCTTTTCAGAGACCTGAACTGCATAAAATGCCATTGCATACGTTACCACGATGACTTTGGGAATTCATAAGCATTCGTAGATTGCATTGCTTGATAAATCTGAAAATATCCACTTTGGGCCAAATCCTCATTCTATTCAATTCAAGGAGAGTACAACTTTCAGCTCTAACAGGGCGTCAGACTCCAACAGGGAGGTTTGAAAACACAGCGTATATCTTGCTGGGCTTTATACCAGCAGTCTTCAAAGGCGCCTCGTGTCAGAAATGCCACCCAGCACCAGAGAAAGCTGCGAGAACGTGCTGGGGGCTGCCAGAGCTCCCCAAAGTCGTGCCTTTCCCTACCCCACTTCTCTCCACTACTAACTTCTAAGCCGACCTTATATTTATTGGGAAACACATGAAGACCAATAACTCAAGAGCTTGAGTTATGAAAAATGCTTTCATTTTCCTTACCAATGCTAAAAAAAAGTTTCTAATGACGCTAACAGTGGCCTCATCCCATCCATTGTGTCTCTAACAACCCTATTTTAAATCGTTGCAGGTTTTGCCTAGGAAAAGAAGGCCAGGACTGAGGCAGAAGTAACCTGGGATCAGAGACTGAGCCTTTTAAACCGAGACCTGTACTACCTGGGAGCTATACACAAAGCTGAAACATATGCCATTGTATCGGGCAGTGAAAAAAAAAACCCCAATCTGTAACCAACTTGTTTAAAATAGAATTAATTAGAACTAATACAAATGCATCTTTCCTACACGGTTGATCTAATCAACACTGGCAGTTTTAATTACAAGCCTGTTTAAGGCGAACATATTGCATTACTATGAAAAAGATGCATTATTTTACATTGTAGGTGTACCTCCTACTTCTCTATCTGTCACACAGGCAGTGTCCTTAATAACTGTTAATGTTATGTCTCATTTTCTAAGTTCAATTTTTGAAGTTTCTAAGCACAATCCGATGGAATCCAACCCAAATCTAATAACTGCAATCTATTTTATTTTTTCCTCACTATTTAGTTTTCACCACAAAGAGAATGACAGGTCTAATATGAGGCTCCTGAAATGTAGTTACATCTAAGCTTCAGCGCTCCAGAGCACATAAAATAAATATATGATCAATGAAATGAAACATGACAAAATGTTTCATATTGATGTTATTTTTCTTTTCAAAATGTCTTTTATGGTTAATGCCCTCAGTCACTTTTTCCATACATTTTCTTTTTTGTAATATATAGCTTTCCTAGTTCTGATTTCAAGTTCAGGGTGCCTGGGGAGAATTGGAAGATTTCTTCAAACCAAGACTGTTCCTTCAGCCTTTCACATGAGAAAATTGTTAGGCGCATTAAAGTATTCCTGACTATGTTGCATTCCTTTGTTCAGAGTGAGTTTTGGGAACACATCCTTTTCTCATTATATTTCCATAAAATATATTTGATCTATTCTATTCTTAGAATACCTCTGATGTGGTCTGTGAATGGAGCACAGTATAAAAATATTTCTTTTTTTTTTTTTTTTATACGAGACAAAATGTTTCCATTTCTTAGACACATAAAAAGTCACTATATAGCACTCCACGAAAGTAAAACTTTCTGTAAAGTTTTGGTATAACTCGGCACAGATCACAAAAGGAATCCATCCTCGCAGAGTCCAGTTGTAACTCAGAGCCTCATCAAATGCACACAGACAGTGGCAGGAGAAGGAAAAAGAGGAGAGGAGCAGAAAAAAGGAAAGAGAAATAGAGAAGGAATGAGACCTGGATAATAACTACTGGGAAGCAAGTTTATATTTAGAAGCACAGAAAGATGTTAACCATGTGCCTCCTAGAAAAAAATAAATCTGCCGTAATAGTAGTTGACAATAAAATCACCTTTGGAAAAAGTCTTAATACTTTCAGAGCACAACCCAGGATATTTCCAAATGCAGACAGATGCTCGAAATGTTTACACAGACCGATCATTGCAGCAATTTAGGCATTTTTCTCCCCTTCACTTCCCTATCTGCTGATTGTTGTCTTCTTTAGGATCTTGAGAAACACCAAGTAGCAGCCGCTTTGAGCGGCTCTTTTCTGCAGCTCAGGCTTGGCTTGGCTGTTTATTGCTACACCCATGAAATTATGGTTTTGATCAGTCTCTTCAGAACCCCTTTTCTCTGAAGTTTTCCATTCGCCCAAGGAGCTCTGCTCCAACCTGACATGTTGGAAACACGAGGACCGAGAACATCAGGTCGGCTCTGGTCCGGATTCACCCCGGGCTGGCGGGGAGCGAAATCGCCCCTTCCAGCAGCCGAGCGTGCCCCCGATTTTCACTCCAGTAATGTCATCTGAAGTGAACCGGGAGCCTGCAGCAGCCCAGCTGCATTGGTTACTGACCACAAATGACTTAATCCCCAGTATAAACAAGGCCTAACGTTCAAACTCATCTGCCGATTCCCTCGCAGCTTCCTACTCACAGTTCACAGAAGATGACTTCTCCTCGTTCCCACGACTGGAGAGTCGGGATCAAAGGCTTGAAGAGAAAGAATATAAAGCTTTTTTTTTTCTTTTTTTAAAAACTCAGGTTGCCAATGTCTTTGCTTCACTGGGTTGAGGTGATTAAAAAAAAAAAAGCCATAGAAAAATCTTTAAAACTTTAAGCAGTAACAGGCTGGTGCAGGTACAGGCAGCAGCGGCTGCATGGGATGCAGTTTGTGCCTCTCACTGTCCTCATAAAGACATATATTTATTGTTGGTTGTTTAAAAGACAACTGGCATTCCCTCCAGATGCTATTTGAACAGCCATGGGAAGGTTTCCATCGACTGAGCCAGAAAGCAGGTGAAGTGGCAGGGGGCTTGTTTGTTGCTTAGTTTTCTTTTAATTCTCATCAGAACTGAAGAATATTAGAGAAAAATCATGTAAACAGAAATGTAAAATCTGTGAAGAATTTTTTTTCTTATTTCAAGCACTATTTCTCTTTAAAGGAGTGAAATATGGCTTACAGTCTCAAAATCAGACTGGTGGTGTCTGCCTGAGAGCCTTCGATGTATCAACAGCACAGAACAACTGCCTGATCCTGCACAAACGGCAGAGACTGGAAATGTGGGAATTATTCACGTAGGTGTGTTGGCAGGGTTGTGTATTCTAGCCCATAATGCACCTGGTTGCTATCACTTTTACTTTAAAGAGCACTAAAATTCAGCTAATAAAATTTAAAAAGAAAATCATATAAAGTGACATATAAGCAGGTTTCACATATGAATAAAAAAGCTTTAGCATGTTCTTTGACACGTGAAGTGTACATTCTCTTTTATCAGGCTTTTCCTGATTAAAATAATGAAAAACATGCACTACCTAAAAAAAAAAACAAACCACCAACCAAAAAAAGCCCAACCAAAGTCACCCACATTAATAAGTACTGCATGTGTAACAGGATCATTCTGGCAAAGGAAATTTTTTCACCCCCCCCCATGAAATTTTCTTGGGTAACATACAACAATGCATTTTCATCACACTGTCCACAGATTTGCACACATAAAGGGACTTATGCGAAGGCAAGCTATTTTCCCCCTAGGAACTCTCCATTTCCAGCAGTTATTTTAATTGCCATGCGTCACTCCTCTCCCTTCAGCGCCCTTGGCTCTGCTACTGCCACCCCAAGCGTCCTTCAGCCCAAAGAGCTCAGCCCTGCCCGTCCCAGGAGGTCCCAGCCACACAGGCAGACCCACGTCCCGGGCAGGTGGTCTGTCCCACTTGTAGCAGACACGGTATTCCTCCTCGCTGTCTCAGGGAATGGCTCTGGAAGCATTGGAGATGCTTATGGGAGCCAAGACAACCCCAGCACACACCTTCCAGGAAGAGTGAGGCAGTGCAACTTGGGTGATTTAAATAAATTAATGAAGCTCATCCTAATTTATCAGAGCGGATAAAGCTGTTCACGTGAACTAATCTTGCCACTGTGTGGTTGAATTTCAGACACTTCTTCCGCTGCAGAGGCTCATGAGCTCCAGCTCTCACTACAAGGAGCTGAAGAGCCCGTGTCTGATAGTCACCAACTCCTTGCTGCGACTGGGCTTCGTAGCTGTGTCCCTCCTTCAACTCTGCTTACCATCAGCCCTCCCCAATGTTCACAGCTGCCCAGGTGCTCCTGCACAACAGCCGGCCACAAACACGCAGCTTGGCTCTGCACGTCGAGTACAAGCTGGTGCAAAGCCGGCTCCTTACGGACACCGCATGGGAAAGCGTCCCCACGTACCCTTGCCGGTGAGGTTTTCTCCACTTCACAGAAAAACACTCAACCATTTGTCCGGAATAAAAAAAAAAAAAGAAAGAAAGAATCGTATGCTTGGCTTCCCATCTAGATTGCAAAATCTGAAATGGCTGGGATCAGGAAAGCTTTACCATCTCGGTACATCTGCTTAAGAGCAAGGTAAAGGCCAGTGACAGAGTGAGCACTTTGTTTATCGGCATTTCTTCATATCAGTTCAGTGATCTACAGGATCAATCCCTTAATTTGCAACATCTTTTAAGCATGTCAGAGATCAGAAATGAGCCATATCTTGCCTCTTAATAAGTTTCTATATAAATCACTGCCTTATTAAAAACAAAATATAGTATCCTCCACCAATAATCAAATTCTACAGTTTAGCAATGTTAATGACCCTTTACTGTGGAACACTGAAATATTTTTATAATAAAGGTTATGACTTGCATTGTATTTATTGTAAGCAGTGGGTTTATATTTTTGAAAAATCAATATCTTAATATGTAACACCTAAATATATGACCTTCCTATGGCTACATTTCAAAGACAATATGTGTGTTCCATTTAACTTTCTTTTTAAAAAAAAAAAAAGAAAAAGAAAGCTCACTTTTCAGAAAGTTGTAAATATTCTAAAAAGCTTGTTAATCATGAAATCTTGTAAACTGAAATTTGTTCAGGGGAAGGGGAATCTATACGATTTTCAGCAAACTGTCTTTGTTTCAGATGCACCGGTTCACGTGTCAGCACGCCAGTGTGTCATGCCTGGTTACATGTGTCTTGTCGTGTTAAAATTATGTTCCTGACATACCCAGGCTCAACGCCCCATCTCCATTACGCGTCAGGCTGCCCGTTTTAAGAGCATTAGCTTTTCATTTCCTTATTTTCTTGCGTTACATGAATTTCCCAACTAGGGAGTAAGACTGATGCCCTCTTCCCATCACTGGTCCCAGTAGGCATCACCCAGCAAGACTCTTGCACCCACCAGGACACCGAACACGCTTAAATCATACGTGGCAACAGTCCAAGCACAAAGGAGAGGCTGTACAATAAACAGCTGTATCAGCTAAATACGACAGTATGGCTTGATTCGTATTGCTTTCCCACAGCCCTCCCTGAAAGCCCCGCTCCTCCTCACAGGAGAAATAACAAATGCTTACATTTGTCACCTGTGCAAAATATGCTTTCATGTTAAACGTTCACAGTCAGCTCCCTGACGAGAAGCTGCGTGGGTGTAGGAAGGTGGCTGGCTCTCCTTGAGGGGTACGTCCAGGTCGCTCTTCGTGCCATGGGCGTTTCAGCTATGTATGGGTTGTTGTTTCCAGCAGGCACAGAGGAGGCTGGCACTCCTTTTGCAGTGTGCAAAACTTCATAGTTAACGACAAATCCTAGATAAATTAACCAAGCGTGGGCTTTGATCCCGCCGAAAGCAATCTAGGTAGGATTACTCTTCTACAACACAATTCTCATCCAGCTGTTAGACACTCAGACACATGCCAGTCTCCAGCGCTAACATTTTTTTTCTGTTAAAATGGGTTCAATGAATCAAATTATTTTGCTTCTCTCTTCCTCTGAAATACTGCATTATAATCAGCCCAGTACACAGGACTGACTTTGGGATAACTAGAAATCATCAGTAAACAGAAGTTTCCTTACAAGGACATTTTGAATTCCCTTTCCTCCTTACGTGCCAGTGTTGAAATGTCAAAACTCTCATCACAGGGCTCGAGACTTAAATGTGTATTTTAGTAAAATTATAACTTTTCCTCTTTATTATGGATGTAAAACAGATAAAAACTGTAGCATTGAATTTTCATGGGGCTACAACAGTAATGTGACAGACGTCAAATGAACATTTTGTGCACTAGAGTCAGATTTTTTTAGTTCCCTCTCTAAAGCAGGGCACAAGGTAGAGGCCCATGGTACAATGCTTCACAGTGGCAGTGGGAATAACTCCTGTAAACACCCAACCTTTACCCTGTCATACATGTGTCCTCTCCATACACTTGGCAGTCAAAAATTGAAAGCCTCCTTGAGTAAGAGAGCCTAGAGAGCAGTCACCTGAAAAAGTCTACAGCTCTGTTTTTCTACAATATTCATTGACATTACTGATCTTTTCAAGTGAAAAGCAAACATCCTATCACTTAATATCATATCATATAAAGCTGCACAGCCATGAACAGAAGCAGCAGTGTATAAACGTTTTGAATTCCTGTACCAGGACTACCTCTCCTCTGAGAAAGGGACCCCAGACCTCAGAAATTTACATTAAAGATTATTTATAAAAGCACAAAAGTAAAGTCAACATGTTCATTAAGTGAAGACTTTTGTATAGCTGACTTGGCAAGTATCTTACGTGTTTGGGTCTTTAGGTAACATACTTCCAAACTGACAGAAACCAATTTTATAAAAGCAAGAAGCAACAAAGCAGAGAATAATCAAGCTCTCAAGCATAATTACATTATAAGTCGAGGTTTCTCCAAGAACAGCAGTTGATGTACACTCTATTATCTCATACACTCATTAAAAAGTTACAGATATTACCTGTTGGTGCAAGATTTTAATAGCAAGTCCTGACTTTGGAAGCTAACGTAACTACTGACCTGCGTATGATAGGCGATCATAAAGGTACTCGAGCAGTTAAGTATGAATAAGTCTGGAAATTTCACCCGGTGACAAGAGTCAGACTGGGCTAAAATACACTTAACATTTCATAATTCAAACTATAACTTTTCCTTATTACAAGGCTCCATATGTCTGCAAAATAACCTGCTACAGCCATTTTCTGCTATGTTTCAAATAGCTGGGCAGCTTATGACCCAGACATGGGAAGACCCCGAGATAACATAGGGTTCTAGTTTGGGACTTTTTGAGCTGCACCAGAAGTTTTCTGATGAAAATTTGAAAGGCAAATTTGTTAGTCTGAAGCTAAACATGTTTTTTTTTTTTTTAATGGAATTGACTGGTTTACATCTTGCAGCATTCCAAAAAATTAAAAATAATAAACATCTCAGACTTGCTGCCTCTTTAGCTGGACAGGTTTCCCACAGCTGAATCCTTTGATGATACTCTTTGGACTTTCTATTTTAAGAAGTCATCCCTTTCTGCTTCTCTCTGGAGGCAAACTCTTTTGCTCTCCTGCCAATCTTCCTCCTGACCTTTCTGTCCTATGTACTTGGCCCTTCCGTCTCTTTTCCAAAGTCCTCTCTTTCTCCTTCCACCCTGCTAGACCCGCTCAATTTCCAGTGCCAATAATTCCTCCTCGGCTGCCAGCAGACCTCTTCCTCTGCCCTGGTTGCCAAACTATTTAATCTTCTAGCCCCTCTTCTTCACTTCTGCCAGAAGATTTCTCTAGCTTCCAGAGAAAGTGTATTGCCAAGACCACCCCATGTATTTGCACCAGTCTAAGCGCCAGTATTGATACAACTGGCTATATTAACGGCAGGAACCACATGCAGCAGTAAAAAACTGTGTTATTATGACATTGAAGTTATATGTAAACATTGACCTTAATTGCACATCAAGAGGAAATTACTTTTCAAATGCTATAGGTAATAATTTTAACTCAGTCTCTAATTTCCAAACCAAAATATTATGCTAAAGAACACATAAAGATATACTGGAGACCACCTTTTTTTGCGCTGAGAAGAGAGAGCTGCTTAGTAAACACCTCTTTCCCGTGAACACCATAAAAATAGCAAGATGGTTAGATCAGCTGCTTTGTACGAGTTTCATGCGAACTGCCTATTGTTTGTTGCAATAGCTGCAAGAGAGTATCCAACAGCCTCTCACTCTTCAGCACGCTCATTGACATAGTTCTTAACAAAAACCATAACTCTCACTAAAGATGATTTATCAGACCCCTCCACACCACCTGTCAGACCAAGAACTGTCCATACCTAGGGACTAAGGGAGGGTGTCCTTTGGCCTTGGACAAAGGCCTTACCTATATACGCATATTATTCTCTCCCAGCTACAGCAATATACCTTTATCCGCTCCAGCCATAATAATATTTAAACATGATGACATTGTCATTCAAAAGCTTCAGGTTTGATTACCATAGTTCTTGTAGTCACAGTAGGAAATCACTAACTTGAAAAAAAATTGCAAATCTTTTGGAGTACAGCAAACCAGAAGCAGAGGCGGCCTCCAAGCCCATCATCCTTACATGCAGCCCTCCTCCCATTAAATATCAAGCTAGATACTTCATTTCATTTTGAGTTTTCAAAACCCTCCAAGGGACAGACCGGCTCCGTGGGCTCCATCACCCAGCACGAATGCACTTGCACTTGTGAATTGCCTTCAAATAGGAACATACCCAAGAAACAAACTCGTGGAGACAGATTAAGTGGTTCAGGCAACAAAAAGAGACTCGCTCCTAAAAATATAGCAATGATTAGAATACCAGCATTTCTAAAAGCCACTATTAAATCTTGCTTTATTGACCTACAGCAGTCTCACAAAAATAACACCATAAAATAGACAACTCCACAAACACCTCTTCATAGATTGGGGGGGGTGGGGGTG
>JANZLQ010000001.1:49555958-49569766 GCA_026212715.1 Elanus axillaris | reverse complement strand
CTGTCTTACCAACACTGTTTCCAGCACAAATCCAAAACACAGCCCTGTACCAGCTGCTATTAAGAGAATTAACTCTATCCCAAGCATCAATCTCAGCCCTTGCTGGAAACTTCTAGCACAAAAGTACCAGCAAATGGACACTGGTCAAGCAGAAAAACAGATTAAAATATCCACTAAAGTACCTTGTGGCCAGCAAAGGTAGGATAGCATGGGCAGTATGTGACAGGAGAACGGTGGTCAGATATGATAAAGCCCTTTCTCAGGCCTTTACAGAAATTTCCTCTGAAGACACACTATGGTTATTTGCACACAGAATGATCTTAGTAGTCAGTGAGACTCAAGATATTTGTCTTTATAATGCCCCCCTGAATTAGATGAAGACAGGACTGTTTTTACTACTTTGAGGAAATAAAAACTGAAAAACAAGGATATTCTTCAATTTTTTTCATGACTGTAGAAACCATGGAAAACAATGGCAACTATAGCAATCAATTTTCAGGTGACTTAATTTATGCTGCCTATGGAATGCTTGTTAATACCTGAAATGCAAGAACACAGATTTTGAATTTGAGGCTTAGAAGAAAAGCACAGAGCTCTTAAACTTGACTCAGTATTTTAAAGTAAGCTAACAAAGTGAAGTCCAGATCTTCACCGCTGGAGTATCACCTCTTCCATTCAGTCAGGCTCATCCAAATACCTTAACCAAAGCTGATGACATGACTTTTGTCTCTGTGACTTCATCTGCCCACCAATACAGGACACGGTCTTTACTGTCAATATTTGCAATTTTACATTACCTTGAGCGTTACTGGCGGATGTGCATTTCATTCCGCTGTTTTGCTTTCAGTTGAGGAAGACACCAAGTCATTTCTTCACCCATGTTGGGAAGCTCCTGTTAGCAAAAAGAAATGAAAGGAAGGGGATAAAATTGCTCCTTCTTTCAGTGCAATACTCACTGCAGCACAGTTTTCTTCACACATTTCTTCTCGAGTACCATCGTACACTGCATCGGGCCACTAGTATCCCATGAAAGTCCAAGGAAACCTTCATAGTTTGGCAGCAAGCGCAATGGCAGACCTAAAGTTTTGCAAGGAAAATTTATTTCTTGACCGCAGAAGAGACCAGGGCAGGTCCATCAGGGGGGTCACAGCAAAACAATGGTCAACACAGGAAGATCACTAGAAGACATTGATTTTTTTCAAACTTCTTCATGGCACTGGCTCTCACCAGTTGTGTAAAAGTAGGCCAGGCACTAAGGAAGCTTTTTCTTTCATTTTAAGTGTATGTTAATATTCAAAACGATTCATTCTGAATAACTCCCATGGATTTGGTTGACATACTGCTGTTGGTGGAAAGGAGAGAGAAGCAAGTAGTTAAAAATAAACACTGGTGGTTAGTAAAAGCTACAGGGAAGATGCTGAGAAGGAAATATGGGGATGATCTCTCACTTAAAATAGTTTTCTCCAGCCTTCATCACGTATCAAAAGCAGAATAGAATGCATTTTTTAAATGTAAGCAAGTTAACGTCTCTCCTTGTGTTCGTAACTGAGCAAAGGTAGATGGGGACCACGCAGGGGAAACGCTGCTCTTAATCTGGCATAACGAATGCATACATACACATGGATATACATCCACACCCAATGCTTCTCCACCTTGTGTCTGTGATCTTAGTGCTCCTAGAGAAAGAAGTCACTTTGGTAGTCTGAATTTTAAGAAAATTCATAATACACATTCAAAATTTCAAGAGTGATTATAAGAATACGTGTGCGCATGTGTCTATCAAGTACATATGTTCTTCCAGGAAAATAAATATTATTTGAGAAACTGGAAATTTACTTAACTTCATATACTTTTCAGCATCAGCACATAAAAAATTTTCCACTGATTCAGAATAATTTTTCTCACTTTCATCAGAAAATCATTTCTTATTTGGAAAAATAAACCCCAAACCCTCTTTAGTGCCCCTTATTAATATTTTTAATAATTTAAAATGTTTATCAGTTCAACGTATCCTAGATATTTGCAGACATTCACTTACACATTGCTAACGGGACAAAAATCTTCTTTCCTCATTTGTTTTTATTTGGCAAAAGTATTAAGTTACAACAAATGTAGCATGTGATCTAAAATTCAGAATATTTGACCATTTCATGATAGCCAACTGATAAGCAGGGATTACTCTCTCTCAAAGCGGTGAGATACTGTTCCTCTCGATATTGGATAGGTGTTATTTGCTATTTGAACCCAATGTTCCATCACTGTAGTGCTCTTGTTCTTTGATTAGATGATCTAAGCTATATAAGCAGGTGGCTACTCTGATTAATTTGCTTTGGCTTTGCTTTTCTCCGAGGGATAGTGGAAATACTTTAGTTGGTGCGAATGACAGGCTATGAGAGGGTGGAAATCAGGCCAGCAGAATGATAAGGATTTTAAACCTTTTCTTATACACAGGAACAAGCACTGTGTATGGCTTAGTATATGGAGCAACAGGTCGATACGTCTAGCCTTTTTCTTAATAACTGGGGCAATAAAGCAGTGAAAGCAAAATGTATTTTTCACTCTGAATTCATGCTTCTCTTTTTAAGATCTCTAGTGAAAATGAATCTGCACAATTGTAAACGAAGCCTTAACCCTGCAAAGACATATTTATGTGCCTAGCTGTACCCTAGTTGAGCAGCACCATTTTCATCAATAGGATTCATCATGGGACTACTTAGAGACATTAACACTAATTAAACACAAGCATAAAACTCTTTGCAGGATTGAGACCTAAACGACTTCAATTTCCACTAAAAATTATTTTCATTTCATAATTAAAGCAAATTTTTGCTACTGGCATGGTATCTGATCTCCGCTTAAATGTGTGGAGATAAAACTCTGTTAGTACAAGTGGCGTTCAGAAAGCCAGTAAGACCAGTGAAAATATCTGCATTTGAATTTCTAGCTAAGACTTGGTTTCTCAGTTGTTCCCGTTTTTACTGTTTCACCATTCTTCATTATGACGACGACCCCACTATTAGCCCTACACGTAGCCCGACTATCACTTGTATTGGCTTTGTGTCTTATGGTCTGCTAGCAATGGTTCCAAAATCATAATATCTATTTATGTGCTACTAAGGTGCCACTTGGACCTGCGTCCTTGCATAACAGTGTTGATTTTTTTGTATACTGCATGTTTCCTCAGGTCTTACTTGTTGCCCCAAGACCCTGCCTGAAATATAATCTATTGTTCCCCACTAAAATCTTGGTGGGTTTGGGCCACACTTGCTTCAGAGAACCCACTAGATCCACCCGATCCCTGCAGCCAGGGGGGCTCAACGCCAGCCCTACAGCATCCAATAAAGACACGTGCATATTAAAGCCTACCAAGCACCCCAAAATTGAATGTTCCAGTCTTTGTATATTCTCTTCTCCTAAACAAAAGTTACCTTGCACACCCCAAGCTCTTAATAATTAACATCTCTATAAAGGCAGAAAATATTATTGTTTATTGGAACAAAGTTGGGGTCTGCTCTCCACCACATATATTACATTTTATCATGGGCAGAGCCTGTTCTGGAAGGCTACCAGTTTTAGGCCATGATCTGCAACTGCTGAAAAACAAAACAAAACAAAAAAAGAGATAGAAGGAGTCAATATTAAGGCACACCATGGTATTCCTATGGAGCCTCCCTTAAAGAAAAATGTATCTATGGGGATGTTAATGAGTACAGGCATTGTGCCTTTTCTGAGGTCAAAAATCATGTTCCTCACAAGTTTGAAAAGTGAATATTGGACTCATGATCAGCCTTTTGCGGTCTAAAATCCAAGAATCACTTAGCCAGCTATTTCCCCCAGCACTGTCAACCACAGCAGAGAAACACATCTTAGGACTGAGGCAATTGTACTACTAACAACATTAATGTGGGTTTGGGGTATTTTTTGGAGGTGGAGGAGAACTAGAAATACCCTTTACTAAAAACATGCTGCAGGGTTTAATAGCAAAAGCCCTTCTGAGGTTATAACGTGTTTCAGATCATTAGTGTAAACAACTATATTTTTAATATTCTTTTTTTCCTCAGAATACATGCACTTTCAACTCTTCATGGGCCTTTTCCAACTACTTCTCTAAAATGACATCAGCAAGCCAAGGCCAAAAAGTAAATACGCCTGCTCAGACCCAACAGAAAAATATTACTATTTATATGGACAAAAGGGCCAGGAAGCCTAACGGCCAGCTTGCGATCCGGGGCGAGACTGCGGAGCCCAAAGGAGCAGCGTGGCTCCATGAGCGGACAACGTGGGCTTGAGCCTCGCTGCCATCGCGGCCCCAGCACCGTCGGGCTCGGCACGGGAACGGCGAGGAGCTGAGCCTGGGCTATTTCTGATTTGAATGCTATTTGTACTACTGGAGACCTATTTTGAGTGGTTTGTGTTCTATTTTGAGATTTTTGAACACTCTTTTGACTCTACTGTACATGTAATCCGGGAATAGAAGGAAATATAACATTAACTAAAATATCCCCTCAAAGAGAGTTTTTTTTAGCCTCCTTTCTGAAGCTAGATTGAGATGATGGCAGGATTCCCCCTGCTATGCCCTTCCACACCACACCCCATTACCCCTGCGGCACTGCCACACTGGGGCTCTGAAGCCTTGAGGCAGCCCTGAAATTATGAGATTTGCTCAAAAATACTGTTTTTTTTAATCAAAAGTAATTGAAAGAGTGGGAAGGTTTGCTTGTTCTTTGTTATGAATGTGCTTCATATATATTTCTTTAAATCTCTCCACATGGGGAATCCACCAGAAGAAATAAATTTTTATATTTTAAAAAGGAGGAGAGCTGAAAATTTCATGCCACTGAGGTTTGAATGAAAAGGGGAGCATCGCCGTACTTACTGAAGCTGACAACTTCATCTTCTTCCCAGGAATGCCTGAAAAGAAAGAAAGCCCAGCAGGACCTTTTGACCTGGGAACAGGAGAAGGGACAGAGCCTGCCCATGACTCCTGGATTTTAACTTTCTAAGGCACAATCACAAGTTCAGTTTCTGCGATAATAAATGGTATAGACCAGCACTCCTTTCCCTTTCTCTATGCTTAATCTTTCTGTACCAATGAAGGCCTACTCTTTGACTTCGCAGCCCTGCTATGGCATCCAACTATAGCGCCTGATTTGCATTTCCAAAAAGGAAATGGTTTTCCAAAAAATGTATGCGGCAGCAAGAGACTCCAAACAGCATTCTCATAGTAACACACAGTAGCACATTTCAAGCCAACTAACTCACTGAGCCCTCCTCTATGTTTACAGCATGCTTCAAATAGTTTTCTAAGAGCCCAGAAAGTAAGCAGCGGGCATGGTTGATTTATTGAAAATTTACCCTTTTAAATCCTAGAGTTAATGGTTATATTTTACGTCATTGGTAGTCCATGTGTGATGCCTATATTAATAGACAAAATTAACAATATTGAGGCATGAGGGGTGTGAAAATAAAGCATATTCACCAAGAAAATAAAAGCAAATACGGGAGTCCTTCTGCTAATTCTAAGCTTCTGCTTTTCTCTAAAAGACCCCCCAGAAAAAGTGCCCAAAACTTTCTTAAAGATGTCAGTAGGGTCATTCAAAACTCCTTGTTCTGCTCCTGGCCAGCACAGCATGTCTTTGATTCGGTCTCTCATAACACCTTGCTTATGTTCTCCCTCTTGAGCTATAGGGAAGCCGGCAAAGAAATAGAAGTGCCAACCTGCAGATCCTTGCAGGTGCCTACCTTCTCCCTTGGGCAGAACACGCTGCAGATCAGGGCGGTCACACACGGCTCCGTCCTGCGTCCCCAGCTGCTCACGTGTCACAGTGCCGGAGCTCCGGTGGCAGGACGTTTGGTGGCAATGTAAGAAGACACCGTAAGGTAGAAAATTCATTCTCTGCTTTTGCTCATGGCCAGGAACCCTGCTCTCGGTCTCAGCACGGCCACCTAGATGCCTTCATGTAATGAAGCAACGCTATTTTAAAATCTATTTGTATGCTTATAAGATAAACATCGGATGACGACAAGACTGAGGAATAGCATGCTTTACCAAATAAAGCTTCCAAATAACGACCGTATTTTAACCAAGCACCCAGGTATTGGCTGTAGACTCGGCAGCAAGGTAGAACCTTATGGAAGCTGTGCTTTGTCAACTCCTGTAAGAGGTGGTCACCCTCGATTGCTCAGGGTTGTTCTGGCACAGCCAAGATCAAACAAGAAACAGAAGATATGTGCATGCCATACACGGCTAAAGTTTTCTGAAATCTTAGGGGAGTCTTCCCACCTATGAGTCTCAATAATTTTTCAGCTCGTTAGCAGTCCATCCAGAGTTAGGTAAAATACTACATATAGCTGCTCTTATTAGTGGATGTGCAAGACTTTATCATGTAATAGCTTCGAAATAAAATATCCTTTTTAAACTAAACAAACATCTTTTCCATTTTTTACATTAAGATAACCGTTCCTTAGCCGTGATGCAAACATCATGACTGTCAAACATAAAGATGAGGAGAGCAGCAGTAATACATTTGTAAAGGAAGTTATTTTTGGAAGATGATTTTTACTTCGGGAAGGAGAAAAAAAATCCAACTGAAGTAAACAATTTAGTTCATAATCGTCAACACAGGGACACTTTGCATAGACATTTCCTTTCATAGGTCACTATGTTCGTTGGGATTAGAATTGGTTAGATGATTGAAAATAGTAAATGGCAAAAATTACTGGAAGTAGTAGCCCGTGAAGCAAAATACAGCCAGATGAGGAAAAAATTAGATCACGTTATGCTGAACCTACTCCTACCTGTCCTATAATTCAAGATCCAGTTTGCACAGGTACAGCTTGCTATAACAAAGCATAACGTTCATTAAAGATTTCAGAAGTTGGTAAATGATTTAGCTTGTGGAATTTCTACACACACAAAAAACCAACCCACTAAAGAATGCTTGTTAGGTCAAAGTTTTTTTTGTTTTCTGGCTTTTTTAAATCATCCTCTGCATAGCTTTAACACTAGATAATAGAGTGTAATGCATCAATAGACTATAGCAAATTTTCTCTGCTTTAAATATCACTCTCATTCATACTGTGATTCAATTTAAAGAATCATTCAAAGATAAATCTAAATAAATAACAAGCTAGCTTTCAGGCAAACAAATGAATTTGCATTGTTTTATATTCATCATAAATATTTCACTTAATTACTGAGGTACTATGTTCAGAAATACAAAACAACATTATAAATTTATTAGCACTGTCCCTGCTGATTTTACAGAAGTTCTGTGGAATGTAAAAGCCAAAAGTAGAAACAGGCTCAAGAGCATAACCAAAAGAGCAGAGGCTGCATTCAAATGCTAAACTGGATTGACACACTCTGGTTCGCTCTGTATATTTACCCCAACTAAAGCTTCCTGCCTTGAATCAGGTGTTATCCTATTTATTCTCAAAACCCAAGGTCAACTAAACCCTTTTCCTTCTGTTGACTTTCAAAACCTAAACATCTGAATCAGCCTAGTTCAAGTATTATCTTGAAAACTATCACAGGAGTTATTTTTCCCCTCATTGTAAAATTGTGAAAACGTAAAAGGATGTAACAGCATTTTTCAAAGGTTTAGCGAGGTCAGCTATGTGAAGAAAAAATAAAAAGTACTACTAAAACATAAAAGCTACAGTACATAGCATTTATCATCAAAATTATTTAAGTTCTTTTAATGGCTCTAAAGGCTATGAAAAATATTTTTAAATGTAAATATGTGGATCTTTTAGAAGAAGTTATCCTTCTTTGTAAACCACAGTATCATTGGTGATTTATAATTTTCAGAAAATCTTAATCCCACAGGAAGCATACAAGAGTTCCTCTTTATTTTTAACCTAATGCTGGATCTAACATGGAATGCAGTTTTTATTATTAGCAAAAACTCTATTATTTTTATTTACTTAAAATAAATTCAGATAAAATCTGAAACAGTGTGAGTATGAAACCATTTTAAAAACAGATTTTTTTTTTCCCCCTTTACCTTCAGATGTAAATAAAATTGTGGCTATCACATCTCCCTAGGGATTAAGTACTCTTACTGTTCAAATGTCATTAATTACCCTTAATGCCGTTATGAACTATTTGGAGATTATCATTATTAAACTGTTAGAGTATTTCTTAATTCCTCACCAGAAAGCCACAGAGTAACTAACTGAGCCTATCCTCCCCCTCTTTTGTTGAAATAACAATAGCCTGGAGGAATTGTGTCTGAAAAGAAAAAGTCAAGAAACAACAATAAAAAAATATTTCATTTGACTAAATAAGCAGTAGAGAGAAGAGTTGGGGCTTTAAACCATATGCTATTTCATAAGCAGAGTAGCTGGGTCTGATGCAGCCCGATTCAAGCAGCTGGGTTCCTCCGAGTAACTGGGGAAGCAGCATAAATCCCTCTAATGCAAGTATCTTATCTGTAGCACGCCTGGTTTGGCAATACTGGAAAATGTCTAATAACCCCCCACCCCCCCAAAGCAGAGCGTCCCCCGTTCATAGCCACAAAGGACAAGGTGTCAGAGGGACCCTGCATGTGCACACGTGTGTGCCGCCGCACCGGCAGCACAAGCGCACGCCTGATGCACAAGGCTTTTTTCCCCCTACGTGCACGCTGAAGCCATGGGGCAAGGCTTAGAAAAGGCAGCTATCTATTGTGAATAGCGAGTGAATTTTAAAACAGCTTATACAGACTGGAAAAAAAAAAAACCTACAAAAAAAAAAAACCAACTTTAAAAAAAGTTGCATGGACCAAGCATGCAGAATGAGGGAATGAGAAGGTCCTCGCTGACATCTGAAAAGTTCAATTTTAGGGTCCTAAGGATCTTTCACTGCTGTAAAAAAATATTTCCCAGAACAGAATACGGATACTGTATATACTGGATTCGGTGTCAATATATTTCATCATTAAAAACTCAAAAATGCATGCATTTTTGTCATCTCCTCCTCCTCCTTTTGCAAAATACTAAACCAATGAGGATTTTAGCAGAGTTGTTATTTAAACTGTGTCACTTGGCTCTGTCTCTAAATAACCGTTGGGCAGGGAGGATGAGTTTGCTCTACCACAGGGGCCACGTGTTCCTACTACGAGTCAGATACTCATCTCCTCTTCCAAGATAAATCGCAGGGCTTGGATTCATGTTTTCAAGTCTGTATTTTACTTTGTTATTATTATTCAACTTGTATTTTTCATTCAAATACACAGCAGCACTTTTACACTTGTCTGTTTAAGAACTAATGTGATATATTTGGCTACAGGTAAGTTTGATTGTTATTCTTAAACAGAAAAAAAGGCTGAACTGAAACTTTTTAAGTGACTACCTGGAAAGATGAGAGCAGACAAATCTAAAGACTTTACTCACTTCTGGTACTGAAAAACAAGCTACTTGTCAGCTCAAAGGCACACATTAAAACACACACTCCCTTACCTTGTGCTTACACATTAGATTAGCTGCACTGGGGTTTCCCGAGTTTAATTTTTTTTAAGTAAAGGACTAAGGGGACTTCCCCAAGGAGACAAGCGGAGGACCTCAGGTGGTCCTGCTTTCTTGGTTTGCATTTCTAGCTCCCCTTACCTCTGCACTGGAGGAGTTCCCAACCCCTGTCTGGAGCACAGCGGGCCAAATTTGGTATTTTAGTAGGACGTGAGAGCTGGAAGGTGAAGCCACCAGCCACCAGCTTTGTGAGTTCCCCCCAAATCAGCCAGAAGGGTTATACCCCTGGGAGCATCTGTGCTAACAGAGAGGGAGGGGGACACCAGAAAAGGGATTACTGAAAAGCTGTGTGGGGTTTAGAGGTGGGGAAGGAACCTCAGAAAGGGCCATCTCAAGGAATAACACTAATGAGATGGTGTGGTTTGGGAAGGGAGACGGAACAAGCTTTTCCCTGTCCCTTTTCCAGATCAGCTCTACATGTTGCAGAGGCCATGGCTCCCTCGCAGAGCTCAGCTGAAAGGTAACGCAGCACTCGGGATCTGTTACGAGTTATTTCCGTGAGGAATGTCTGGCTTTTTATGGTTATTTTAATTGGTGACAGTACTCACTGCTTAACATACTCAATCTGGCACCGATGTTCTCCCATGTCCTGCTCCATCCTGAATGCTCATCCTGTCTCACGGCTGCTTTCTCGTCCTCATCAGAAGCTGCTGCGCCCTTACCGTCCTTGCTCCGGCATTATCTGCATTATCCGGTCTGGTCAGCGTAACACCAACCCGGGGCGAGCGCTGGCACACTTCACTGGAGGTTAATACCTACGCTGCCTGTCCAGAGAGCATGTAAAGTTGATAAGTGCAACAAGCTATAAAGCAGAACTGAATTCAATACCCTTTTTATTATTTTGTTCAGGCCAGTAACTAACAGTTCAGGCCATTCTTTCGCACATAAAATAGATTTTCTATCAATGAAAAAGCTGCCAGACATCTAGGTCTGAGAAGAGAGACTAAGCTATGCACCTTGGCACAACATTTCTTCTAAGCATCTCAGAGATTTTACTACCAATAGCAATCTTTAATTTGCAATACTTCTGGGAGAAGATAATTACCATTATGCTTTTACAAGCAAGACAAGGTGACTTAAGTGTCTTGCCAAAGGACAAACAAAGTAAGAGCAGTGATGAAGTCAACGTCTCTTGCCCAGTGACTTAAACACAACTCTTCCAGCCTGCTGGGCAGCAAAAGTCTCAGTAGGCTTCAGAGCCAGGGCTGGCTTGTTTCACTGTGCGTAGGGCACGTAAAACAAAACCTGCGTGATTCACCTTCTTCCTCTCCCATTTTGCTAGACAGTCAGGAGCTAAGATCACAGGAGCTCACCAGAGGACTTGTCTTGCGGCTCTACGTACTATGGATGGAAGAATAACTGTGGGCTACTTAAGATGAGCAACCTCTTTTCATTTAAGCTCTGAAAAGAGGAAGGTCAGCTCAGCAGCTGCCTCTTTCCAGCCTCCTTTAGCACCCGCCCCTCACAGCAACCTCCTCCTCCTTGCGTTGCTCCCACATTGGACCACCACCTCCTTGGTCCACTCCCCATCCCTTTCCCACCAGCAGCACAGTTATTCAGCCATCCTAGCACAGTGCATGGAAAAAAAATCCTTTATTTTCTTCTTTCCCAGATTAAACATACAAAAAGACATGACAAACTAAGAGACACTACCTGGGGGAGGAGATAACATGCTGCCAATCATCCGACCAGTGGTATCACGGGGCAGCAGTTACTGGAAAAATAGCGGGAGGCCAAAGCTGGGAATCACCATCTCTCCCAGTTTCTGTCCCTCAAGATACCATGGCTCACAGTCCTCGTTCCCTGCTTTACGCTGCTTAAAATCAGCCCACGTGTTATGCTTTGCCGGAGCTTGGTAGGCTGCTAACCCCCAGCGTAGGTCATGGAGAAAGGACTTTCCTTTCATCCCTGCAGGCAGCCTTTTGCAAAAAGGCCAAGGAATAATCACAGGACAGTAGTGACTCACTGTTTCTGTCAGCGGAAAGAATCTCTGCTGCCCAGTGCTCCCCTTTTCCCACCTGGCATCGCCACCAAAACCACCACACCGACGAACAAGGAGGTTACGCAAGGCTGCGAGGTCGGAATATTAACTTACAAAAGTCAGGAACGGTGGGAAAGGGCTGCCAGCTAGACTGCATCAGCTTCCCTGGCCTGCTAGGAAAAATAGGTCAAGGTTTTCCAAGGTGACCGTCAATTTTGGATGTCCAACTTCATGCATGCTAAAGAAAAAAAAAAAAAAGGAACAAAAATTATTTTGGAAAAATCACTAAATGTCTATCATTGGGGAAAAACAACAAAAGGCAGCCAGACAGCTGTATCTTTCAAGGTCCTTGCAGTTGAGCACCCCAGAAAAAGCAAACTACCTTGAGCCATAAGCCCCTGGAAAAAAAAAAAAAAAAAAAACAAAAAAAAGGAAAAAAAAATGTCAATCACTCTGCAAAAAACAACGGAGGAAACCCCGTGGGTAAATAACTAGTGGGAGCTCACAAGAGCACGGCTCTCAGGATGCATGTGTGTTTCTACTGCGGGAGAGAGAACAATTGAATTACGAGGAGCTCTTAAGCAAGTAAAGTAAACATCTTTTGGCAATTTAGTGCTGCACTTTGAAGCCTGGCTATGTCATACAAATGGTGAAATAGCACGGACACCCTTCTGCTGGCTAGCTTGTTTAATATGGTGAGTCGGGAGTTTTCGGAGCACAGCACTCTTTTATGAGCTCACAAGCTGGAGGAGGGAAAGTGTGGAAGGAGCAGGAGAGGGATGTTTAAGCAAAGCTATAGCTGCCCGGAGCCTATGGGAAGCGGCACGAGTGGGAAGGGTCTGCGGCAGGAGCCCTGCAGCATCCGTGGGGCTGCCACCGCGGGAACCAGCCCTGAGCATCCCCCAGCACAGGGAAAGAGGGGGAGAGAGAGGTACGGGGCGAAGGGGCGAGGATAATCACACGAGCGGGGTTAATTGCTATAAATATCAAGAATCAAATCAATATGTCAAGATGTGTGTTCCACTTTTCACATATATGCGGCACGTAAATGAGAAACGGAGAGAGAGGGAGGAAGAGCTAGAAAGAAAAAGGAGAGACTACTAAAGAAATAAGCCCCCCTGTACAGACAGCCTGACGCCAGATGGCTTCTTCTAATAAATATTCAACCTTAACTCAGTTCCCATGTAACTTTGTTGTAAAGCTGCCAGCACACCCACACAGATCTGGGCCAGCAAAATGATTACAGTAGTACAAACAAAATAGTGCAATAGAGGAAACAGGCAGACAGGGTCCTGTATACAGAAAGACAGAGCTGTAAAGATGTGAGTTGATGAACCTTTAGATTTAATACTGAGAAACTTAAAATAATGACTTGGGCAGAGGGGAGAAAAAGGGGGGTGGGGGCGAGAAAGCGAAAGAAAAAAATAAAAAAGCTTATTTTCTCCTTGCTGTTGCTTTTATTGTTGGGAATACAGAGAACAGCATTCTGCTAAGACAGAAAATGAAGCGCTATAAATCAATTGCTATTCTGCATATTTTCTGTATTCAGCTGGAATTCAGATACCTTGCTTGAATCACAGTCCAGCTTAAATTTCCACTGTCTGTTGTCCCCATATGGGGCACAAGTTAAAAAGGAAGATTTTGTGCATGGCATTTGTTATATTAATTGGGAAGAGAAAGAGGAGGTTTGGTATATTTTTCTTAAGAAAACACTGGCTCAGTGCTCAAAAACATGCATTTCAGTTTTGCGAGTGTTTTTGCCCCAAGCTCTTTAATTTCAAAATTGGATTATGAGATCTGAATATCAGAACACACCATGTTGGCAACCCCAAAACTATTTAAATAGGACCCTGACCAAATCACGATCTAGTGCTAAGATTAGGAGTGGGGGAAAAAGGCAATGAAAAAGGACATGCTTTGCAGACAGGCATCTATTGATAATGTGAAGCAAGAAAAAAGATCCAGAGCAGAAAATAAATACTAAAAACGCTAAGGATTTATACCACTGATTTCTTGGATCTGTTTCATGCAGGATATCTCAGGTTTAGAGACAGGGAAAAAAGCAGGTAGCCAACTCAAAACTTCTACCTGCAGCTGAGATGGTTATTTACCAATAATTTATAGGCCAACAGTGGGTCAGGTAGCTAAAAATATGCATTTACTTCGAGAGAGTGCCAGAATGAAGCAAAGCTCTTCTTTCTTGAGAATTCAGCCTTTTGGTGTTATAAGCTAACTCTTGGTGCTCCTGGAAGGACATTTTGGATTATACAGAAGAGTATAAATAGAAATAATAAAACAGAGTTAAAAAAAAGCTGGG
>JANZLQ010000001.1:49532536-49555315 GCA_026212715.1 Elanus axillaris | reverse complement strand
TTCTCCAGCCTTAAGGTACACATTACGATTCTATTCTTATCCAGAGCACGATGGCATCAAACGAAGGAAGCAGTCGGTCGACGGTGGGCAGGCATCTTGGTAAGCTCCACGTCTGAAGAAATGCTCACCTTTTCTTTATGGCTAGCAGGATGAAAGCCACGTGATGGAGCCGGACACAAATCTGTCAGCCCTTGGGAAAACCCCACCGCTGAAGCCGCTAACGATGCGTCTCCTCGGCTCTGCATACCATAAGCACATCAAACAAGTCCTTCATTGACTATGCTGGCTTGAAGTTCAAGATGTCTATCTTTACCTTAATAAACCAGGCCTATGATGCTGAAAAATCCCCGTGTAAAGCCTAGAGGTTCAGGGTCGCCATTTAGACTCCTCTGGCACTAAGCTTCATTCTGCAGACAAAATTGGATCAAAATTAGGGCTAACTTCAAACTCAATTTAAATCCTCCCCCTACTCTTTTTGTTAAGAGATACGCCATATATTTAATGGAACAAAACCAACACACATGGGTTTCTTCCTTGTGGAGAGGCAGAGAGATGAGCCCATGGCTAAGAAGAGCATTTCCCTGCAGGTTCGGGTGCCGCGGGGTGACCGTACAGTCGTACGGCGCAGCCCTGCCAGATCACCTTGGATTTTTAGATCTGCGTGATTTAATACAGCGCCAAGTTTGTGTTAGTGCTGGTTGGCTCAGGAAAGGAAAGAGGCAAAGGGAAACCAGGTGAGAAGGAAAAGGGAGAAAATTAAATAGCAAAGAGGCGCTGGCAGAAAGAAATGGGTGGGCACAGTAGGCTTTACCCATCCTCTCCATCTCCGCTCCCACCCCTCCCTCCGGAGGAAATGTGGCAAGAGGTACCACGGCCTCACTAGCAGGCGAAGGTGGAAGCAAGCCTCAGCTCTCCCTGGCTTCTCAGCTAAGCACTGGAATAAGTCAGAGAACGGAAAAAACAAGGAAGGCGTCCAACTGTGGGCTCGAGGAGCGAAAGGGAAAGAGGAGGGAGCTCTGCAGGTCAGGTTTGCCCCCACCGCGGCCACAATGGCTGAGGGAAGTAGGGAGAGGCTGGTGGGATCAAAGTCCTCCACGACTTCTAGCTGGAAAAAAAAAAGCAGCAGCATCACTATCCCAGCGAGGTGCTGGCTCGGGTCAACTTCTCAGCTCGCGTAAGCAATCTGGATGAACACTTAGCTATTGCAGCAGCCGGGGTCCTGCAGCTTCTGGGAATGTCCGCCTGAGCGATCACCGAGCTGGCACGCTTAGCATCTTGCTGGAAACCAAGAGGATTCATTAGGAGGGCATGTGGCTGGGTGCCTTACGTCCACGTAGTGCAACTCCCATCACATCGGATTTCTTCAGAGCGGGGTATTCATCTGGCTGGAACAGCAGCAAACCTCACTGCGGCAACCAAATCAAAAAAGAGTCGGAGGTGGCAAAGTTGGTCCCATTTAACACTTTTTTTTTGGTAAAATCCTGTGTTGTCTCACAAATGCGAGGAGTGATTTTGGACATGAGACTGAGCAGAATGCAGTGTTGATGCTCTCAGCCATTAGTTTATAAATTGAATAAGATAGATGTGTTCATTCATATGAACTAATGTAGTTTTTCTTATGGAGGTTTCATATTATACAAATCCATTAGCATATTTACAAATTAATCTTCCCTTAGGAAGAAAAAAGATCAAAGATTTACAGAAGGAAGTGCTTTATTACTTTTAAACTGCCTTTTTTTTTAAAGAAAGAGAAAAAGAAATGAAGGGAAATTATGTTGAACCATAAATGTTTCTTTATGACTACTGTACAGCAGCTTTGTGGGAGATTTAAATTTACTAAAGGGCAAGGGGGACTTTAAGCCATCTATACGAGTTCAGTATTAAAAATATATATACATGACAGGTGCCCATATAAGTTCACGCAGTACAAAATATTCCATAAATGAGCTCATTTATCTGAGTAATTTAAAAAGAGCTTCTGCACAAGGGGAGATATTTAGGATGAATTATAGTCCGTTTACCTTTCATAAGTTTTTTCATCACTTCCCATACCTCCTTTGGTGCTACTGAAAATATCTGTAGTTATCAAGCGTTATATTCAACCTTGCTATTCCCTATTCCCAGGGAAGCCCTATTGGTAAAATGACTCCATGTTCTTTTCAAGATAGGCAGTTTGTAAAGCCCTGCATGATTATTCCTTCTTCATAGATGCCAGATAAAACAAGGCCAAGCTAAGAAATCTTTTATCTAAGCAAATAGCTTGAATAATAAAGAGTATTACAGGTAAAGAAAAAAAATCTGTAGGTTTGCCCTCATCATTTAGATTCAACTCTGTCGTAAAAAATTCCTCTTTAGATTTTCAGAATGACTTTGTACTACAGTTGAAAATACAGAGTAGTAGAGCAGCAAGGAAATGAATTGAGATGCAAACCTTTAATGATTTATTAATAACCACTTTCTGAGACATTTCTAACTACTAAAGACAAATCAGAACACTAAATACATTAAGATCTTCAGAGGGGAGAAGAAAGAAAAAAAAAAGAACTACTGGAAAGTTATAAAAATAACAGAAAATTTCCAAGGGGGGGGGGAACACCTGACAATCGAAGTGCATTTTAGATTTTAGGTAGAGCTGTTCCTGCCTTGGGACAGGAGTGGGAACTAGATCACCTCTGAAACCCCTCCCAGACATAAGTTTTTTATTTCTATGTTGAATTTTTTTAAGATCTTTTGCAACATGTACTTTTTTTTTTTTTAATACTTTAGGATATGTTCCAAAGGAAAACTTCAAGGATATTACAGAGACTAAGGTTAAATCACCATTCATCAACAGAATAATTCTCATTTTCTCATGACCGTTGCACTCACTCAAGTATAACTTCTTTCACTTCTTGGAGCTTCCTGAAGAATTGATGTTACATTGAAAAGGACCAGCACCTGGATAACCTCCACCTCTCCTCCTCCTCTTCACTACACGCCCGACACTGAATAAAGCCTTTTCACAGCAGGACAGCTGTGGTTCTACTGTGCTGGAGTCACGGACACAAAGACAGAGAGGTCTTATACAGAGAGGTCACTGCCAGGCAGCAAATGGTTTCACAGGATCTCGTAACAGGAGAAAAAGGGGACCCTGATAAACACACTGCTAAGACAGCTGAGATTTTAACACTGTTCAAAAAGCTATACGTCCACTTTTCAGAGCTTTCGTCAGCTAGCGCTTAGCCTTGAGCCTACACAGGGTACCAGACTAGACCTGTTCTCATCCTCAGCCCCCCTCCTCTTCCGAAAATCTTCTCCCCTCCATCCACACTCCACCTATCTCCATGAAGGACACATGCCTTGAGCACATTTTGAATGAAAAGATATTCTTTCTCTACTCTGGAGCTGAGGTTAATTGTAAAACACCTCCACATTGTCCTGATTTCATTCAGGCATACTCTCCCTGAATAACCAGGCAACTTCACTTCTCTCCACGCTCTTTTCCTCTGTTTTCCTGAAAGCATCAGAGAGAAACTCTCCAGAAGGTTTCTCCGTAATAGTTAGAGGGGAAATTCAGTGTCAATTTTTGTTTTCCACAGACGTTGCATTTGGCTATCAGAGTGTTCACAGTTAGCAAACCATAACTCTTCAATGTCTCAGTCTACCCATTTGGGAAATCAATAAAAGATAAGACTACCCATGCTTCAGGGCTATGAGGGTTGTTAAATGTTTCTAAAGTGCTTTGAAAACCTGGAAAGGTGCAATGTTTTAATAATGGCCTTAATGCTTTGTAGTTCCACAGAATGTTTTATTCCAAAATCTTACACTTTTTACAAATAACTAACCCTAACTGTCACTCCTATGAGATGACTGTAAATAAACGATAATGTTCACGGTAACACTTAGTCTACCATATCTCAGCTCAAAGTATTGACGTCAGATACTCTAATTTGTCATTCATACGATCTGCTAGTCCTGCTGAAGTCTATGAAACCTTTTTGTTGAAAATATTAGTGGCAAACCCATTCAGTAGATTAATGCTAATTAGCTGAGGGTGGGAGTTTTTTCAAATTACTTGAAATTTAGCTCACAAAAAGGAGAATGACAAAGCAAAGAGGCATGGTCTACAGCCAGCAGGAGAGAAGTCAACAGCTGACGTTCAACTACAGGGGGAAAAAAAAAATATATATAAATATATATATACATATATCTCAACAGAAAAACCCTTAGGCTGATATTTTCTCAAACCAAAAGACATTTAAGGTTAGCACCTTACACTTTCCAGGCTTTCAGCAATTCAGCCATCACCACCTTGTTAAGGATACTGACTACACGGCAAATGTGAGAGGAAGTTTTGCACCACAAGTTTTTCAGGTGAAAAAGTATGTCATCAGTGAAGAAGAATTACAAGTCATTAAACCCGAGTGCATGCTGTGCATGCCTCTTCAATTCAATATAGGGAATTAGGAAGTCAAATGCCTGTGGCATTAAATATGAATGATGAATGTGAGAAATAAAATAAGTAGAAGAGAAATCTATGTGTTTCATTACATGAAGTAGCTGTGCCACTGGCACCTTTTGCTTTTGTATGAAGAAAAGGTCTAAGATTAGAAAGCAAAGAAAACTCGGCTTATTTTTAAGGAAATTCATATCCAATCTTGGCGAGATTAAGATATAAAGTATTTTCCAATTTGGATTCCATTCTGATAATCTAAAAAGATAACAGTGTATGCTACTTTATGAACCAGGAATTGAGAAGAACAGCACACATATCTTTCTTCATCACGGGCTTCTAAAAGAACAGCCAATATTTAGAAGAAAGATCACAAAGTGTAGAAAAAGAGAAATGTCAGAAGCGACACATTATCTCATTTTAAGGCATGTGTCTGACTCCTTACAATATGAAGGATAAACAACATGAGCCACAAAGGCTTCTGTGTGTATCATAAAGCACACGGCATGGGAAACCACTTCTCTAGCTCTCTGAAGGAAATGGTTTCTTTCATCTCTGATCAAGTTTCAGAGATATTATTATTTATTTATTTACACATGAAGGGCTATGAACCAAATTCACCTCATCATAGACTGAAGAATACGTCTACTCAGCAGCCTCACTAAGACAGCTAACTTAGAGTTACGTCTGCCAGATAGTTAGATGGTGTCTGCATCTGGGACACCTCTCTTATGGACATGTAACGTTCAGAAAAAGTCTACTAATTCTCTGAATGTGGTAGAACAAGCGACTATGCCCTAGAAGAATGAGAACTGAGAACAGCCAGGTACCATCTATAGGCACTGAGAAATAAACCGAAACAGATGGTTGGATTTTTTTTCAAGACCCTGAAGATGGTGGGAGAAGAAAGTCTATGAACCGATCACCAATCTCACCAGAGAGATTGAGGTAAAAAGCAGAGGAGTGCCAGGCGCTACTGGACAGAGAAGAATATGTGAGTGAGAGAGGAAAATACATTTGCTTGACTGTTTGGATATTACGAGGTTCCAAGACAATGTGGTACCCAGACAGTTGAATGTCAATAAATTCTGATCCATTTTATATTACTTATGAATATTTTTGGACACGTAATGAAAACAGCAACTGTTTGAAGACCTGCAAGAGTGTCTGCTCCAACTGAACCAATTTTGAAACTCTTACTGAAGCATAACTTACTTTGCTGTTGATAAAATGAATTTCTGTTGATTTTTAAGGATAAAGGCATGAATTACACTTATGTACACACACATATGCACACATAAGTAACGTGTATGGTGTATTTTGGCACACAGTATGTTTTCTGTCCCATATACTCTCATCTAGATTTTTCTCAATTTATTTTCAGGCACAAAACACGAGATGTTTGCATCACGTGGTTTCTTTTCCACTACACTGTATGTGGCAGATCACAACGTGGACGGCATGGACCACATCCCAGTTAGCAGAACTGCTATGGAGGTGGAATTAACAATTTGAATGAGACTCACCGGTCACAGAGAACGTCACAACGCAAATAAATGATGCAGGGGCTCCTTTAAATCGCTTGATAGGGTCTGGCTTTGTGCAGGCACCTAGAAAGGGTAGAATATTACAATTAATCCCACAAACATCAGGCATTGCACCTTTGTATGGCCATCGCGTCCTTTTATAAATTCGACAGGTTTTTTGACTTTTTGCATGTACTTTGTTATGGGGACTGGGGGTCACTGAAAGTTTTCACAGGCTTCTTTCACCAGACAGCCGTTGTGGAAAAATCACAACTGTCTATCAGCACCGTCCACCACATACATAATGTGGATGCTGGAATAATTCAGGTGGCACAGGGATCCTTGAGAATTTCAATCTGAATTAGTCTTTTTAAAATAAGATTTCTTTCCCCTAGTGCCACAAACTAAAATGATGTAAGTGCAAAATCTCTGTAGTAAGTTAGCGATAAAAGACTAAAATAGTTAAACGAATATATTTTTCATGCTCGAGGGCTGTGTGTTGAATAGTTTTCTAACTGTTCATTCATTTATATAAAAATACTTTGGTTATTATCTACTTGAGTTGAAATTAGATATTTAATTGACTGGAGGGAATGAAATCCGCTCACTTTTAAATAAGGCAACAATTTAAAAATATTCCTGTAAAGTGATTTGTAAGACCACACCAGCACTAGTTCTTGGCACACGTCCTTGTCTGTGTATATATTTTAAAAGCATGGTTGTTTTTACAAATGTAGTACTGTGAGAGCTAACTTCTTCAGAAACATGTTTATCTTAATTAGGAAAGTCAACAGACTTCTAATGGGAAGAAATGCGTATTTTTCTCTGTGGTATCTAAAGCATCAAAGGCCTCGTTCTCATGCCAAACCAATCTTCCTTCCTGCCTGCCTTTCAAACCCAGGTGATTGCAGACAGCTGAGCAGACATTTTCCCAAAAGCTTCTATTGACCTGGCTCCAGTCCTTTCCCGTGCTCTGTCTCCTTTTCTATCCGCATGTCACTTCTCTTTCTCTTTCTGTGTATTTGTTGTATTTTTGCCTGAGGAAACCTAGGGATATTCATGGCACTGAGGCAAATAATGTGGAATTAAAAACTAAATTCTTCAGGCCTTATCCTAGCAACAGGACCATCACCATCTGTTCAGAGGACAGGACTGCCATTATCCGCTGCATTCTTTGTACGTACTCCATCACCTGTGAGGGGAAAAACATTGCCCCTTATCCTGGGGTCTTTGTTTAAAAACAAAGTCGTCTGCTTCTTTCTGGTACCAATACATTTCATAAATGTGATATACAGTACATTTAAAGGGATTAGGCAGCAATAAAAGCCTTAAAAGCTTAAAAAAAAAATCTAAAGGAGGACATCTGCATGATAAACAACAAAAGCAAATATTCAATTTAAATAAACCGTTGAGATTAATTGGCAAAAGTCATACGAATTCCTCCATCTACTACCAGTGTCAGTAATGCAAGCACTACACCTTTGACTTTGGGATAATTTTACAGTATTAGTAGAATTGTTATTAGTTGGTTTTTTTGGTTTGTTTTGGGGTTTTTTTTGTTTTTTTTTAATTTAAATACCTAATTTAAAATCTGCATTTGCCCATGTGCTGCGAAGGCCATTTTGGCTGCTCACAAACATGTCTCCAGCTCAAGTCCCAAAACAGAGCAACTGAAGCTAAAGGGATGCACACCTTTTACCTCAGAAAAATGTAAAGTTGCTTAAAGAGCTAAAATACCCCATAAATCAGTTTGACATCATCTTCTCCTGCTCTCTAAGGATCATACTCCTTATTCCTCATTTATCTCTGCTCTGTACATTTGAACAAGGGGGAAAGTGCATGAGGGAGGAAGAGGCAAAAATCAGTGAATAAAAATAATAAAAAAATAATTCCTGGAAATCAGAGCAGCAGTCTTGACCTCATATTATGTTTTCAGTTAAAAATTATAATTTATAAAAGCTGGTTGACTGGCTGTCTCTGTTGTTTTTATGCCACTTATAAACAAAGCTGCACTCATATTTGTTTCTCAGGGCTTACAGACACATTTGTGGTATGTAGCTTGGCAACATAAACTGGTAAAATCTGCCTGCTCCTACCAAATCTCCAAAGTGCTCATCCCATCCCATGCAGGCACCAAGCCGAAAGTCAAGGGTGCTGCATCTCCTCCTCCCAGGGGCAAGAGCAGCGGAGAGGGAAGCCTACCTGACCCCCAGCTCCTCTCAGCCTCACCACCCTCCTCTTCCTCTCCTCAGGACGCCGGCAGCACCCGCAGGCCAAGGAGGAGCAAAGTCAGTGCAAACATGGCTCCTTCATCCTAAGGGTGCAAGAAGGGATGGGAAGTTGTATCCTTGGATTTGAAAGGGAACTTCCTCTTCTCCTTCCGGTACCTTTCCCCTCCCCACTTGCCACAGCCTTTTTCCCCATTCCAATTTCATCGATTACCTTAATTAACTTACTCCTATTTTGTTGCAGGCTGGGGGCCTGACAGGTAGAAGCTACCACCCTACATGGTGGATCATAGGACCAGAGTCGTCCTAGGTGGGCATTCAACATCGCCTGAACACAGAGGCTGGACCAAGGACATCCTCCTTTTCAAGTTAAAACTCAAGTCCGTTGAGTTCAGTTTTCTCACAAATATTTATAAGGATTGAGAACACAAAAAGACCCAAAGGAAACAAAGGAGAAATGACCTACCATTAAAAAAAAAAATTTATAAAGGTTAAAATTTGCCCTAGACTATTAATTTGTTGCATTAATGACTTTCAGGCTTTGGTCAGGCAAGGGCTAATGGTTTGGCTCAGCCAAGCAGGTACCAAAATTTAGGTGAGCGAAGTGGTCAAAAGAAGAAGTATAGAAATTCTTCCACCTGAAAGAATTTAGGATGGGTTGCACTATGGAATAAATAATAAAGATCTAAGCTGCCATCAACTCCTCTGTAAGGTTACGTGTGAGCGGGAAGCTTCCTTGGAAGCCAGAGGGATCCCAGAGGTCCTTCAGCTCCGGGTAGAGGCTGGGGTTTTAATTTAGCCCAAGAGAATTCAGCTTGCTCTGGATCTAGGTGGCCTCAGATAGAACAACACTTTGGCCAAACATGAATGTAACTGTGGTTTTGAAATCGCCTCTCAATGGAAAATGCATCTCAAATGGTACTACTTCAGCTGAATTATGCACAGTTTTGTCAACACCGACATAAAGATTTATTTTAAAAGTCTTTGAAGCATTGTTTGGATTTTGGCTTTCTTACCAAACTACTAAACTTCTCATCCTCGCATTCCTCCAATATTTCATAAAAGTAATAAGCTGTTGTACATATTTACAGAACAAAAATGATGTTGCCTTCACTGGAGAGAATACAAAATACATATATTAGTATTCACATAGTCTTATCATCATTATAGACCAGCCTTTAAAGAAAAAGGAAAGATAGAAGCATCATATTTCATATAGAAAATTAGGTGATGGTGGAGGGGAGGAGGTTAGAATGCAAATATACTGAAAGCAAAACTCATGTTTCAGTAACAAACTAGTATTTGAAGGCGTGCTAGTGCAATATAGAGACTAATGAGGTCCTCCATACTTCTGTAGTTTCAAGGAGGAAATTGTTAGTAAGTTAAGACAGATAAAGAAATCCACTAATTAAAATATACCAAGATGAATGCTAGCTTCCAATTATTTTCCTGATTTGACACAATCTAGTAACAGCATTACATAACAATATTTTGCGCAACGTCAAGGGATTTGGTAAAAAGAAAGTACAAACTGAACTGGAATTTTGAGGACAACAACAATAGAGTGCTCACAGACCAGTGCATTGCTAGATTCATCACACTCAGTAGCTTAAACGAATACAGAAACGAACAGAAGAAAACTTGATGTTGAGGAATAACTGTCTTTTAATAAGAATAAAGATTGCAAAGGAGAATGTTGACCGGTAATAATGGTTTCAATGGGTGTACCGCATCAACTCGATACCACGCACTTTTTTATTCTGTAGTTTCTACTCGATGTTAGATGTGCTACTCTTTTTTTTTTTTTTTGTGCCATTTACACGTGTCTCATTTCCTTTTTCTAAATATCTACAAATACAATAAAGCATAGAGCTCAAGTTTTCTCGCTCCAAAATCCATCACAAGTCAGCAAAAGTTTTGCCATCCAACTTGATATCTGAATACGAATAGCTGTATAAACTTCCTCTCATCTCAAGTGTAATTTAACATAGCACCACAGTAACTGCTGAGAGCACACCCGAGGTCATCGATAAGTGAAGTGAAGTGTCTGCAGGGCTAAAAGTTCGACCACTCTAGCAGCGTGGGCCAGTGCGATAGGGACCTAAGCAGGGCTGCTACCCAGCTCAGAGAGCTCTCTGGCAAGCATAATGTGCTTGGGTTTAGCCACTTAAGACAAGCTGTATCTCAGTTTTACCATTAGTAACATGGATATTAAACATTTGTCTCAATCCTGATGTATTGCCAAGGATTTGTATTTTAGAGGAACATTTTGAAAGCTACAGAGAAATACAGATGATCCCTGTGACTATCAAACCAAAGCTTAGCTGCTGTTGTACTATGGAAGCATAATGATAATGGTGAACAGTAAAGACATTTTAAAAGCTACTCACTACTTCAGTGACCTGACAGCTTCAGGTTTTAATTCAGGTCTCCAAGCTCCCCAGCCAACCACTAAGAGAGGAGGTGGGAAAAATAAATAAAAGGCTCTTTTTGTCATATATTGTTTCTTCGGGTAGACCTAACAGCCCTGCAGATTAACAGGGCTCATAAACAGTAGTATGAGAAAGGGGCAAACAAAGGTAAAAAAAAATTAGCTAGGGGACTTTCTTCATTGACAAGACCACAAGGACCAAACGGCAGAAGAGACAAAAGCAGCTGATGGGGTCGGAATCTCAGACAACACGCGGAGGCTGGGAGCCGCGGGCGCTCGTCGGAGCGGTGCCAGGGCATCGCTGCCAGCGGGAAGGTGGGGAGCCCAGCGAGGCGGGGGTCACGGCTGGAGCAGCGTTATCCAGCCACGGCCCAGCAGAAACTGCTTCTGTTGCTACTGCTAATGATGAATACCATATGCTTGGCTCTTGCTATTATAAAATAAGTTATGTTACTACTGCCTATGAGTGAAACAACTCTTTTCTTTCATCAAAATTAGGCATTTTTGCCCTCGCGTATTTCCTCAAAGCTAGTACGTGGGCAGTAATGTTTTAAAATTGAAACACCCTCCAACTGTGTCTTTTTTCACCTTTTGTCATCTTATCACCTTCTTCCATCCCAAGCTTGCTTTCAGATACAGCATCTACTCACTCCCTTCCTCCAGACAATAATCCTTAAACAGAGAAAAGGCAAGAAAGAATGAATATGATCACTCAGATATCATTGTATTTTTTCCTTCTGTTACTTTGAACCAGTTCAATTCACCGCAGTTACAATCAAAACGTGTGGTTTGTTGCCTGGATTTGGGGAAACCTTGCTTTAGACATAGGGAAAAACACGTTTGCTGTACACATCTAATTTTATTCAGCCTCACCCCATCTGAAGAATGAGATGTTTTATTAAAGTCATTTTGGCCACCACTTATTAATTTGTCCGTGGAAAGGAACCTAATGGATCCACTTATTTCCAGTTATAACTTCATATGCAAACAACTTATTTTGAGGTGTCAACTAAAGGGGTTCAAATCAATGGACATGTAGCTAATTTAATTAGCATGCAACCTGCAGGCCTATCTGCTCGATTACTGTAGGTATATCTTAAACTTTTACCATTTAAAACAGTTGCCTTCCCAAAAGTGTACTCTGTGCAGCTGTGAAACAGAAAAAGACATTGCTTTTGTTTTTATTTTTCAATCAACATCCCCCTCCATTTTGTAAGTACATTAGCATATACATAAATATTGTAACAGGCCCTAGCTGCCGTATTAACGCTCAACCACAAAAGCAGACCTGATTTAAGATTTTGCCGTGTCTTCTGCTTTTGGGGTTTCACTAAGGTCGGTTTTACCAAGCTACTGTCAAGTGGAAGCAAAGGTCCTGGGGAGCAGCACGGTGTCAGCGCAGGTAGAAGGAGAGTGACACAACTGAATGCCACAAAAGACCCCTTCTTCGTTCTACTTCTGACAGAAGAAGCTCGCATGTTGTTTCAAAGCCTGCTATAAAAAGAAAACTGGGGGGGGAAAAGGAAAAAAAAAAGACTGGCAGCAAGCCCTTAAGACAGAGACAACCCATTGCAGCACCTCTCCCTATTTATTTTATGCCAAAATGATTTCCTATCCACCTGTTCATCAAAAAAGATAGAGCTAAAAGTATCCAGTTATTGTGAATCAGAGTCGCAGGGAAAACTAATACCTTGGCACGCAGCCTGTAGGAAAAAAGAACACAATATATTACTTCCGTCATACATGTAAGAACTACAGGGGATCATTTTCATACACTTGAATAGGCCACTGTTAACGATCAGCAGTTGTTTGGCCAAATTAACCCCAGGTCTACCTCCAAAATAATTATGATTGCATATTATAATTAACGATGACACTAAGGATATTAGGCTCAGAAGGGGTTTTGTTTGTTTGAATGAATGATAGATTCATTCCATTCAAGAGTAGGTGTTCATGGCACGCTTTTGGCTTATGCATTTACATGAAACCCTTAAGATAATCTCATGGCTAACAGTAATTCTGGAGAAATGGGAAAGGCAGGGGAGTCCCTTCTGGATTTTAATCTTGTTTCTTCCCTTATGGAATGAAATTATCTCAACACTTCTTGGTTGAACTCTAGTCTATCATTTTAATTAAATGTATCTGAGCAGTCATTGTGAAGCCTAGATCAGAGCAATAGTTTGGCAGGCTTAATATGGGTGTCTACAGGCAGCAGGGAATGTCTGCAGCAGGTATTTATGGCATGTGTATGGGCCTTACTAAAACATTTAGAAGTTTAATGCACATGTAACAAACAGAAAAGAAAAAAACAAACAAACAAACAAAAAAAACAAAACAAAAAAAAACAAGAGGTCTGAATTACCAGACCAAATCTGAACCCTGACTCCAAAGTTTAGGAGTCTGAGTGACTACAGATCTAAATCTTGCCTTTCACCAGCCACTATCTCTAAAATAAACCAGCACCTGAAGTCATATCCCTTGAAGTTAAGGACTTTTGAAATTTGGCTGCAGTTTTCAAACTTGGCTAAAAACACTTGCTTTTTCTCCTCCCACTCCCCTCTGCCCCCCCAAAAAAGAACCCCACTAAGAGCAGTTTGAAAACCTGGGGGTTTGAAGCTTAATCAGTAAACAGCCACGAATAAAGCGCTGGCTTCATGTCTAACCCAGCATCACTCCAGCGGAGAGGTGACACACATTGCTGCGAGGGGCTGCAGCAGCAGGCTCTAGAAACCTTAAATACAACCAGGTTTTACTTCTCAACCACCTTTCCTTTTCCCTTCAAAAGCTCCAAAGTGAGAAACAACATAACAAGAGGCAGAGCTGTGGTTAATTCATTCCTGGACAGAGCATTTAAAGCAAAGGGATGGGTTGGTGGGTTTTTGTTTTGTTTTTTTTTTTTCAAAATAAGTTGCTCCCCCTTGATCCAAAAGCAGAGACAAGTGAACAAAAGATATGGCCCCTGACGTAGTTTCTTTAATTTTGAAAGTGATCTTCTTTGAGACCCCCCCATCCCCGCTACAGATTTCCAGAGTTAGAGTTCACCCATGAAGAACCAAGCAAACAAGAATCTGCACCAGGGCACAAAAGCTCTTAAACTAATGCACTTACTTCACAGTACACAACTCACCTGTTGATGGGTTGACACGGTGCATTATTGCATGTGCAAGGCATGACCTCCAGCTTGAGACCTGTCAAGAGATTTCTGAACGTTTTTGGAGGGAAAGCCAACCAGTTCCAAGATTTTCTTTTTTTTTTTTTCCCTCCTTCTTGGCCCCCGACAGTTAGTTTCTCTCCATGAGTAACTTCAGAAGAATTCCTTCTCATGCCATATGTAAGAGCAGATTAAAAGTCCTTTCTGCGAAGCTGTCAGTTACAAACTTGAAGCCTCAAATGAACAGTTCAGGACTGATATTTACCACTGAGAGAAGTTTTGGCCTGTGAAAGAGCTACCCTTCACCTGTTACTGGAAAGCTGGTAATAATAATCTCTTTACTCGTTATTCCATTACAACTGCATAAGTCATATATGGAAAAACCAACAGTCAAGTGAAAAAAGTTAATGCTGGACTGCAGTAAAACCTTCGTTTTCTTGTCTGTCTTTTTGTATTTACTTTTACACTTTAGTAGTCATATAGTAGTTAATACATGCAATTAAAATAAACTGGAGTTTTATGAGGCAAAATACAAACTCTACTAGGAGCTATTTGTTCCTTATATTCTTTTTCATTCTTACAAATGCATTGTATGAATATGTTCTAGGTATGGTATTTATAGTCCTCCTAATCTAGCCTAAAAATAAACAACCCAATTAGTTTACATAGCCAATTTTTCCATTGCCAAGATCTATCCACCTGTAGTTTTAAATACGGCAGCTACTTGACAGAGTATATTGATGTGCTTTAATCACTGCTGAACATTTCCTGTCTATTTGTAGACACTCCGAGAAACCCAAGGGGCATCATTTACAAGAGTCCAAACTGAAGTCATTTGACAGGATGTCACGGGGAATAATGCTAGAATTATGAGTGCAAAACCAGGATATTGAATAGCGCAAACCAGTCCAGTCCTGGCAGTTCAGTAATCCCTGTATAACCAGAAGAATTGTAGTGGTAATCTCTTACCAGCATGGCACAGTTAAAACAAATGATTTAGGAAATCTTCATGGAAAGCTCAAACGTTACTAAACTCCAACTGAAGTGTGCAGACAAGTTGGAGAGAAGGGGAGAGAAGAACCGCTTGTGTTTCTCAAGAAGCAAGCAAAAGAAGCAGCAGTCAAATGCTGAGTTTTTAAAACTAGCTAAACACATAGAAAAACATTTCTTTCTACTTTGGAGCTATTAAAAATAAAAAAATCCAACTTTTCTCAATGTTTTTGTCTCACGTAGGACTATAAAGCGCAGTACAAGTTGGAAGAGATTATACTTGCTACTCCAAAGCCAGGAATTGCAGAATAGCTGTTTGCATCAAGGCAATTCTGCTTTGCTTTACCTGGCCACTTTCTTCCCTGGAGACTCGGAAGCAAGGGGGGGCCCAGATGACACAGGAGGGGCCAGTTCTGTCCTGCCTGACCCCAGAACACGCTGTTTTACATGTGTTGCAGCAGCAGTGGGAGCAATTTAGCAAAAGGGAATTCACCGCTGGACCAAGTATCTACGGGAAAGAAACCAAGTCGGGGAGGTCGCGAGGGAGCTCAGGAGCTGGGGGTGATGGGGAGAAAACAAACAGGAAAGGAAAAGTGGTTGCCAAGAGGAATGCTGACTCTGAAAAAGAGAGGGGGGGAAAAGGGGGTGGGGAGAGAAAAACCAAACTGAATTACATTGATTAGGGAACATGAACAACAGTTGTAAATAATATGAGCTGGGGGCATTGCTATTCCCTGTGGTCCTGAAAAGCTTACCTCCCCATTTACAGAAACGCACGTTCCTCAACTGCGGACTGACAGGGAGCAGGTGAAAGGGAGAAGGTGTTGAAGGAGTGGGAGAAAGAAAAGTGACTGTGGAGATGCATTAGCAAAACTGGATTTCGGCAGGGCGTTATGCTTAATTCAGCATGGAAATGTTCTTGACAATGCCTAGAAAGAGCCCCCCAAAAGTCCTCCTTGTCTGCTTACAGCTAGATACTCAGTTCAGTAGGTCGCTAAGCCAGGGCCTTAGAGGAGGGAAGTAGAGTCATTTGGCAATGAAAAATGCCTGTGAGGATGGAAAAGACATACATGCATTGTGAAGAAAAAAAGACCACAGCCCCTGGATTTATTATATACATAATAATTAATAATGACCCATTTTTTCCTATTCCAGATTTTGAAATTCCTTACTCACTTTAATTAAGTTCTATCTAAAAATAGGATGCTGTAGAACAAAGAACTTTTTTACTGCTTTAAAAATGCAAGCTTACTCACTAGCTAGGATTTTCCCAGCTCTCAGTGCTTTGGTACAAAGAGCTATTATGACACGACATAAATGCGCTATCAGTGGAAGACATTTTTAGATAAAACTTGATAATGTAACATTTACTGATTCCATCTGTCAAGACAGATAAAGAGAATGAGACTTCATAGCAAAACACACAGGAAACGTAACGGCAACAACAAAAACAAGTACAGGCAGTGTAGACACCACTTGTTGACCTACAATCTGTATTCGTTAAATTCTTTCCCATAGACACAGGACTCGCTTTCTTCACCAATATGGCTTTAGGATCTCCCGTTTCAGCAATACAATTACATTTACTTGACAGCATTCAGAACTTATTTACATTACGTATTTGTAAACCTCCTAATTCTGTCTTCTGTACGCAATTTTAATGATGAAGAGCAATACGGGGCTATACAGTTGCCTAAATACACAGCCAGTCTGATGAGATCTCCTTCTGCTGAAGCACTGTGAAGCCCATCAACAGTGCTCGGCTCATAATCACAGCCCAGAAGCCTTACGTTTCCTTTCTGCGTCACAAACCTGATTGAAATTCAGAGCAAAGACTAGCATCCCCAGTGAAGAAGAGCAATTGCTCTTTAAACAACTTTTGTAAATGCTTCCTGTGGTAACAAGGGAGCGCAGAGTTTGCTTAGGTGAAATAAAGCAGACGGACAGACCTCCCCATATCCTGCTTTGGTTCCAAGATTCAATAATGAACAAGGGTGTGCAAAGAAATTAGAGCGGTGGAAGTGCCAAAGGTATCCCTTGGAGATGCGTATATCCTCTTGTCATGTAAAAGAGCTCTTGAATGATAAAGAAGCGGAACCCAATTACAACTGGTTTCATGCTAATCTGAACCAAAGACTAACTGTAGACTTTGGATGGTATCATGGTGCCCACAGTAATTAATTCACCTCTTCCTTCCCAAAACACATGAGGAAATTAATTTCCAATGCTGGAATTAATTTGGCACTAGAAGATATGAAAGCCTTCGGAGTTACCTGGCAATCACTTTAAAGTCTTATCTTGGATACAGCGCAGGAGCGTGTGCTACCTTCTGGAGGCAGAGACATGGGCTCCAAAAGACCCTGACCATGAAAACCCACGCTGCCCCATGCCTGTCAGTAGAGAATGGAGATTATCCAAACCCACAGTCTTCCTTCGGGAACGGTGGAAAGAGCCAGGTAAGGAGAAGAGAGCAATGGGCCACATTGGGGCATTTAAATGGATACACTACCCCCATCTTGGTGTTCTAGGCCACATCAGGAAAGAGATAATATCTAAATTAAAAGTGAATAAGCTCTTTTCAGCCCATTATACCACTAAAGGAACACGAACATCTCACTGGCTTTGTGAGTAGGTGGTGATAAGTAAGAACTTAGAAGTGTCAAGTAATTATCTAGGCTGTAAATTTAAAGCAAAGTCCACTCTGTAAAGAAATTTAAAGTCAGATTTTAAGTGATTTTGGATTAATTTTCATATGTTTGGGCACTGAAGTATTCCTAAAACCATTTTCACTGAAGCTTGAATTCCAGTTAACGAGAAGAATTTTACATGCAAACAATCTTAGAGTGTTCAGAAATATTCTCACTAATTATCTATTTTACTTGTATAGCCAACATTTGTAAAATTATGTACGGAAAAACCGCCAAGATTTTAATACTGTCAGCCTCACGAACTCATCTTGACAGATGATACCGGCAAACCAGTAAATGGTCAAACTTGGCCTAGGATTTCAGTTATGTGGGGAGACTTGAAGTCATTTAGTAGAAGTCTTGCTTATTTTAAAATGTTTCTGAAAATAAATAGTTCTCCACAATTTTGTTGGAAATCAAATTTTTGAGGCCAGGTACAAAAATAACTTGATGTGCACGTAAGGATGTCGCAAAGTACCCAGCAGTTAATTTAGCAAGTTTGTCACAGTTGAGGAGGGGGGGAAAAAAAAAAAAAAAAAAAAGTTTTCATCTCTCCAGTTACCTCTACTTTCAACCAGTCTTCCTGTCTTCTCTTTCGCCATCTCTGCAAGTCGATGGTTATCTGTGAGCCTTTAAGAGACATCAAGACACGAGGTACTGCTTTATGTGCAAGGAAGCTTTGCCTCCCAAAACCCGCAGCTGGTGGCACTGGGCCGCTGCATGGGACAGCATCCGGACAGCATTTGCTTTACCTCTTCACTACTTGTTTCTGAGAGAAGCCCCCTTCTTTTCAAAGAACGAAGCTAAACCCTTCATGGAAGGTAGGTGTGTGGGAGAGAGACACACTCCCGCATGACATCTGACTATTTTTTTAATTAACAAAAAAAAAAAGTCTTATCCATCACCTCAAAGAAAATATATATATATGTCCCTGCACTAACTAAACTTAATTTTCTGAATTGCAGCTTTTTTTGCTTGGTGGAGAGGAAAAAAAAACCCTTGAGAAATGGAATTTTGCCCATAGACTGATGACTACAGATCGCATTTCTAGTGGGCTTATAACCTGCTCCAGTGAAAACATAATTTTTAATTTGCTTTTAGGGTTATTTATTTTTTTTATTATTACACTAAGGGTTTATAATTTAACGTCAAACATAATTTTGCACAAATTACGAGACTGCACTATGATGCTGAAGATAAGATGTATGTGACTGGTTGGCACGGCCTCAAACTAGGTTTCTGAGAAAATGGATCACTAATTGGCAGGCTGCCATCCCATACACTGCTTAGTGCAACTTAAAATGAAACAAGCTATCTTTTGCAAAGAGTTACGCACAACATCCTCTCGCATAGTCCAAAGAAAAATAGGCATCTTTTAACCATGTTATATTTACCATTTCAGACCATACAGGCTACGTTCCATGTTAGCAATGCGTGGCAATATTATTTTTGTGCTGTTCTTTTAAAAACAAAAGCTGTTTCTAAATGTTTATGCCTTAAAAAAAGACAGACATTTCAGGTACCAATTAAAATCTTAAATTATTGGTTATACCACTTCATAAAAATCACACCAATTTTGATTAATTGTAGTTCAGCCATTTAAGAGCTGAAAAAACATGACATTTTACTATGATGTCATTTTCCCATTCATTCCAGTGGTAAAAGTCCTCCACCACAGCTACAGAAAGAATAATATAAAATTAAAGCATGGAAATGATCAGAGGAAATAATTTTGACAATGAAGTAATTTCCTAGATTGGTTTTAAGTATGACTTCTTTGTCAGCTTTAAATAAAAAAATAAAAGATGCCATAATTTTATTGAACTTGCATGGTGAATGAGTAATGTGCATATGTAAGAAATGGTGTCAGTTAACTTAAAAATCAAACCATATGCTCGAGCCCAACTAGAACAGAACACCCCAAGAGTAAACCCAAATCAAACATATACACGGGAATCCCGAGCCAAAGTGTGGTGTCCTCAGAACCAAGTATTGCTGAATATAGAACCCACAAAAAGTGGGATGATGAGATCAAAGGCAATTCCTTCGACAAATCGACAGTATGGCCTTTATTTAAGTTTTCATTCAAAGCTGTTAAGCAATATCTGAAATTTTCTGTTAGAAATATCTGTAAATTTTGAAGACTTTTCTTCTAAATAAGTAATTTCAAAATTTTGCTGCAAGATATTTTTAATATTATTTTTGAGTGCAGATGAAAGTGAAGCCCTTGCATATGTTTGTATTTTCATAGGTGCCAAACTGATGCTAGGATACAATCCAACTTCTTTTGAAATGAATTGGAATTTTTCACTTGACTAGAATTCAAGCATCTGTTATTAGCAATTTCAAAGAGAGAGAGAAAAAAAAAAAAAAAGGTCAAAATAATCCAAAATGGGGAATCAGGACACCAAAATTTTCTCTGTAACCTTCGTTCCTTTAGAAATTGAGTTATTTGTAAACTGTATGACTTCCCAAGTGGATACCAAAGCTGAGCAAAAGCAGCAGCGACAATGTCCTTGTGAAAAATTTCCATTCAAAAAACGTGGCAGCATTCCCCATCAGTGCCTTTGCTGGAGCACCACTACTTCAAGTTCAGATACGGATGCAAAGTCTTCACGCGATCCTGAACTCACAGTAGGGTCCAAGAGCAGATCTGTGAAATGAATTTCCCTTTACAGCTATTTACATCATCTCAAAATGCCTTTTGACTGGAAACAAAACTGCTGATCACTTAAAAAAAAATAGCAGAGAAAGCTGTCAGATTTTGGGTTTTGTTGTTTTGTTTTTTTTTTTTTTTTAATTTTTCCAAGATTTAAAATCCTCAGTTCCTCCATGCAGACAGTATAAGGGCCCTCAAATAAACACATATGCAGATAAGAGCCATCCTTTTAGATACTGAGTGCATTTTTTCATTACCAACCTCCAAGTTAAGGAAAACATAAATCTAAATCTGCATCTCCAAAATACCAAGCCAGTAACTAAATATCATAGTTTAGCACGTTAGAAGAGGGAGTCCCCACTGAAAACAATACAGCTCAGAAATGCTTCTACTGCCAGGAACTGAAATTTCATGGGGGAGAAAAAAAAAAAAAAATAAAATAAAACGAGAAGAGAATCACTCTGCCTGGGCAGAGCTGCGCGGAGTGAATCATCAGCACCAAACTGGTTTTGCTTTAAAAGCGTGCAACAGTTTGTGTATCTAGGACGACGTTCGTTTAGCAAACAGACGTCAACAAAATTTGCTCAAGAAAAAGGCACATATGTTTGGGGTAGGGATCTGACCTCTCGAGGAGAGGAGAAGCCGGGCTCATTGCCGTGCTGGGAGCGGGGCTTCGCTTCGGTCCCGGCCAAGGGTCCGACTGCGGCTCCTCTCGCAGGGCTGACCCGAGCAAAGAAGGATTTACGACCTCCCACGTCTCATTGCGATTTACTAACTGGAAAACGCAGTTGCGGCAGCAGCTGAACTTCAATTTATTCGGCTTAAACCGTTATTATTTTCCATACGTGGAGACAATTTCTTAAACGCAGGTGACGTGTTTGCAGCAGAAGGATATAGGCAGCTTGCACAGGTTTCTTGCACCTCCCTGTAGGCAAGTCCTGCTGTTTGCATGGGTCTGCAAGCTGCGTAATCCCCTACCGCTCCCATTAAATAACTGAGGAGCAGCAGAACAAGCAACACGTTTAAGACCTCAGGCATGTGCCTAAGCACCAAAGGGCTTAAATCCCTGAGCCTCACTCCTTTAGCGACCCCAGGCAGAAGCAAGGTAAGGGCAACCAGCGGTATTTTTTGTGCCTATGATAACGTGACGCGTGTGATAATTTTATTTAAATCACTGAAGTCCTGATAATAAAATATCACGGCCACCACAGGAGACAGAAGTCATTCCTACAGTGCAAACCAAGCACAAGAGGGGACGACGCTGCAAAGAGAAGACCTGGAAATGCAGGACCAGTAGAGTGGGTTCTCTAGGCCTTTAAAATTCATGGATCCTTTTCTTTGCCAAAAGCCTCGTTTCACATCACAAACTGTAAAAAGCAATCAGAACCTAGCCGGGTTTTCATTTTCCTGCATGCACATGGGATATTTCATGAGATGATTTTCATGTCCAGTCTTGCACTACTGGGAGTCACCTGGATAGAAAGTCTCTTTATCCTCCGTGGGCTGTGGAAACTCCTGGCAAGTGAACTTTAGCTAGCTCTAAAAATTAACTGCAATCAGGCCGTTGCTTTTTCCAAGTTCCCTGATTTTCCTGGTGAGGGTCTAGAAATTGCAAGTGATGCTTCCACAGAATGATTTCATGTAAATGTATAAATGTAAGCTCAGGAGTTTCTCTTTTCATAATGATCGACTAATACAAACCTTCCAGTTTTGCTTAAAATATCCAAGTTTTTCTCTCTTTCCTAAATTATGTGCATAATCATCTTTTCTTTTTACCAGATTGCTCTAATGAGCGTACAGGAAATATTTCAGAAGACTTTTACAGACTTGTAAGAGATCATTCCCACTACTGAATAATTTGATTATTTTTCAGTTATAGTTAAGAAATTATTTTTTTTTATAGTTTTATTTTGCCCCTTATTCGTGCCTCTACTCCACCATAGTGCGCTATAAGGGCCTTACTGATCCCTCACAAAGCAACCAGAAATATTTGAAGCCATCTCCTTCGCCAGCAAACGGGTAAGTCGTGCCAAGGACCGATTCTGGTGTAGCGAGAAGTGGCTCCTGTGTCACCTACAGCTTGCTAATCCAGCAACAAAAAGGCGTCTACTTGTCCCTGGAAACTTTTCTAGTTCTCCTGGAATTGGACTTCATGTCCCTCCCATCTCAAAAGGCATGCTATAAAACTCTGTTTCTGCCCATTCGCAGACACACAGAAAGAACATTTTTCTTTTGTGACTCATCTGATCAGCCTGTGACCCAGCTCATCTAAAAATCTTTAAAAATGACAACAGAATTATTTTATAATCTGATATTTTGCCAGAATTTTTGCATGAACACAGTAACCCGTAACAGTGGCCTGACATAACCACAAGTCCACAAGATCAGCATCCTTCCAGCACGGATCAGGTACCAACGTGCCATTTCCCACTGAAAGACATCTTTAGTCTCCAAGTTGGGAGTGCTGCACACCCTCGCGTTTTCTTTTTCCCCCCTGCTTTTCACAAAAATAAACAAACACACACCCCACCACACAGCCCAGTGCTGTTATTGCAGTAACATGGACCTCTAGATTCTTGGCAGTCTTAAAAGCTTTACACAGGGCTGTTTAATCAGTACCATAATATTTAAAAAAAAAACCCCAAAACTATAAACTATGTGTCATCATCTCCCAC
>JANZLQ010000001.1:49515036-49527536 GCA_026212715.1 Elanus axillaris | reverse complement strand
GGGAAGAGAAGAAATCTTGCTGAAAATACGCAGGATAAGAGCACTGACTATGTTATCGGATCCAAAAGGTACAAGAATCACTAAGTAGGTTTACACGAACAAATTAATCGATAAGTTACAAAGAGAAGGCAAACTGGGGAGGATCTTTTGGTGTTGGGATTAGTTCAGTGCCTCCTACAGTCAAAAAATTCTTCTTTGCTGTAATCCTTATGTCCATACTGGGTATGCATGCGGTAACTGCAGCCCTGCCTCCACCGCCCACGGAGGGAGATACCCCCTCAAAGCATTATACATATTCTGGCAAACACCTTTCCCCTCAAGATGAGGACACTTCGTTAATTAGGAAAGATTGCTCCTGTTGACGTTTCCTTTGGTCTCTAAAGATCTGGGGGCGCATTCGTCATCACAGTAATAACAACAACAAGAACAATCATTGCCACCACCAACTAAGATTTTAAAGGACCGAGACAAAACGTTAGCTTAAATTTCAGTCATTACTAAAAACATGCCATTAGACTAAAGGAACTCTGAAGAAGCTGAGATAGCAGACTGAAATTAGAAAAATAATATAATTTCCACGTTCACACAGTTAACTTTGTATATGGGGCATACAGTACTTTTGATAAAGTAAGAATTGTTCAAGAGCTAGTTAAAGCAATAGAGATTTGCTGCCTGAAGATGTCCAAAAACCCTGGGAACAACTCCCATGAAAGTTTTCCCGTGGAAATGCTTGTTGAATTCATGCCTGAAAATGAAACCTTTCATCTCTTTCATTTGTTAAGAACAGTCGTATCACTTTTTGTCTGAAGACCTCTAACAGCTTTGTAGGGATTAAATTAATCTTTAGGGACATTTGCTAAGGTAATATCACAAACCCCTCATTAGACCAACTAAAAGCAGCTTATATATTTTGTAAATATATACATATCTATATCCATCAATAGGGGCACGTACACTTCTATACATAGATCGAGTCCCCAGCAAGCAGGTACCTGCTGCCACGTTTCTCTTCAACGTGGCACTGAGAACATTCAGCACCATTGAAGCTGGAAGTCATAACAACTTGCAAGCAAAAGGCAAAACTCAAGTCTTTTGAGCTAATCACAAGACCTAAATCCTTTCTTGTACATATGGGATAAAAACACATCAAAGAGCACATGTTGAAGGAGATGACGTAAGTCATCTCCATTATTGGCATTTTATGAAACAGTGAAAGCAGCCTTAAGTAAACAAGAGGCAGGCTGAAACAAGTTAATTTAATAGAGGTGTCATTTTTGAAGATGAGCCCTTGTATCCTAGACAGACATATTAGGGTATTTTTGCAAGCATGAGAGCTTCACCAGTAATTATGCAGTGTCCTCTGCACATTTCACTGAATTTAAAAACTCTCCATTTTCTCCAAAGCCAGTTTCTTGCCAGCAGTTTTAATTTCTCTAGCTACACTAAATGCATGGACATGCAATCATTTTTTGGTGGGGAATACATAGTTTTCCAGCACTCTAGTTGAAGTAAATAGGACGTCGCTGACCTTCACAGCCCCGAAACTTTAGCTTATCACCTGCGAGAACCACCTTCAGCAGCATCTCTTATTTGAGGTGGAATATTTTAAGTATTTTCAGCAAGACAGATTCTTGCATAAAATAAATATGCACATAGAGTAGATGTAGAGAACAAACATATACCAAACCACGCTGCAGAATAACTCCATAGTACATTTACAAGGGAGGTATCTCTGGTATCTCACCACTTAAACCAGGATATGAACCAAGTGCTGCCCTTCAAGGTTTGCAAGGATTTTCCTTAACCGCTTTGAATCTTATCTGCCCTGCCCCATTGCACCATAAATAATGATGCTGTAAGAGGAAGTAACAATTAACTAACATAGATGTTTCTTTTCTTCTCCTCACTTTTCTTTTTGTTTTAAAGATAGTCTGAAAATCAGACTTTTTTTTTTTTTGTAGCAAACAGAAGCAGATCAAGTATTTTAATTACTCTTGGGTCGTTTGCACTCATATAATTTCATACCCACATATCTTCAATATTTATAGCAGACACTGAAAAGATTTAACATATGTAGTGATTTTCACCCAGTAACTCCACACTCTTCCTGAATACAAAGATGTAATTTGTCACCATTTATACAACCTGCTAAAAATCCAGCTAGTAATTCATGTGAACAAGTTTCTCCTCTAAGATTTTAATTAAAACACAAATGCCTTGCACACTTCAAATTGTAATATCCTGTACATGTATTTTAACTACTGCCTGATCAGAGGGGGGTTTTGTAAATAAGATGCATTCTCACATCTGAAGAAGTTCGATGTAATTAGCTGAACGCAATCAAATATATATTTTAAGAAGACCCTAAAATAGCAACCCTAATGAGAAGCATGCAAAATAGGAATAAAACATTTAAGAAGTAATAACAACAATCGGTGAGACCAAAGATAAAGACAGGACTAAAGCAAAATACTATTAGCAGTGCAGCAATTTCTTATGTTTTAAAGAAAAGTTCATATTCTTTGGAGAATACCGTGAAGAGTTTTTCAGAAAGGAATCCATAAAACAGGAAATTTACCGTAAAATTGAAACGGTACCTCACATGGGATCTAGCGGTTGTTTCACAGCAACTGCGTGAGCTTGCTAGTTCAATGAATAAAAAAAAAATTTTAAAAAAATTATTATTATGATGCATAGGGGATAAAAACAGCCTCAAAATGCATTGTTTTCTCAATACTTCCTAACTAACGCGTCCCCATTGCCTTAAGACCCTTTCATGTTAATGAGAGGTTAAAGCAGTCACTTTTGGAAACTTGCATTTGTGTGCGTGTATATACGTTGATACTCTACGCTGGCTGCAGAAAGCCATCCGCCAAAGGCAACGTTTTGCCCTCAGGTGCCTACCCAGAGCTCCAATTAAAGTCAAGGGGAGTTGTATGCACATATCCCAGGGATAGCTGGCCCCAAAATCTATTTCTCAAGTTGCTGAAAATCTCCCTGGAACAAAATGGAAGTGATAATAGGAACAGAATATAATAAAATAACTATGCTCTCTGGAGACCCAAAGACCACATCCTTTGTTTCTCTGAAACATTCCTTGGTAACTTTTCAGCTCTGTCACTTTTTATTGCCCAAGCTCTATAGTATTCCTGTCCTCATCATCGTCCTTTTTTTTTTTTTTTTTTCCTGTCACTGGTCTGCAATCTGTCAGTAATCTCTGTATCTTAAATAGCAGACCCAACGCTTTCTCCAGACCCTGTTTCAGAAAGTGAAGATGCATGTGAAGAGGAGGCATGTTTGACAAACTGACACTCAACAACAATTCCTAGGAAATACTGACGACTTTTTTTCCTCGCTGTTACTGTTTTCTGCTTTATCAAAAACTATGATTCATAATTTCTGGAAACTGGGGCCAAGTGGGGTGAAAGGAACTATTAATATCCTAAAGATATATGTGCCTTAGTCCCGTCACCAATGTATGTTAAGCGTTGCTCACTCATACTACAGAACTTCTCAGAGATGCTTCACGTTTTCCCCGGCCAGCCAGGAGGATGTTAGCTAAGACCTGCCAGGAATATTTGCTTATTTGAAGTTAGATTAAGAGTGCAATTCATAGCACAAATAAATACTGCTACTCTGCCTTACACAAGTTATCTGCTGTGCCCCTGTTTTTACAAAGACTTGATTGTTCTGGATAATACCCAGTACACATTAAGATTTCTACATACTAAAACCAGACAGCAATTTCTGAACAAATCTTTCCTAGAAATAAATCGGGTTTATGTTTGCATTAAATACAGGTTAGATGAAATTCATGGTGAAAAAAAAAAAAAAAAGGAATGGTAAGAAATGGTTACATACTTGAATCAGTTTGTGTAATCTGGCTGTATTTGTGGCTTCTATTTTTCTGGGAAGGAGGTCTCAAATGGTGTCAGTGTATTTCTTGTATTCTCTAGTCCTAAGGGAAAGTTGACCTTATTTTCATTTTCCCACTGCCTGAGCCTTTGGTTTGCTGCAGAATTCCAGGAAGAACTTCCTGCAGGAGAACAATATCTGGCACCCATCGAGCTGACTAAGTGAAGGAGCAGTATACTAAAGGGTAGGTCAGCTTCAAGTAAATAAGGTAAATCATTGTTATCCTGGATACGAGACCTCTGAGGCAAAGCTGTAACACCTTTCAGGAAGCTAAGAAAAGCGAGCCGAAGGCTGCTGCTCTCTTAGTAACAGTAAACGGACAGAGGGTCATTCCATTATAAAGCCTGTTGCACTTTTAGTGCACATCTTTATTCTATTAAAAAGAAGGCATCAAAAGCATTTCCACTTAACTTCAGGCTTGGGAGAAAGGGTTTGCTTGGTTTATTTTATTTTATTTTTTCCCCAAGGAGGGGTTTTCATTAATGTGTTTAGTAAATACATGCATTTTTTGGTACTATATGGGGGCGATTAAAATAACGCAGGCAATGAAATTGCAAAGAGCTGTTGGCAGGTCCCCTCATAGTTTAAGTAGTAACATAAACGCATTTTGTCAACAAAGCAACTCTTGGTCAAGGCAGCAAGTGAAAGTCTGTATCGTGCAACACTATACAATGAATCCACACTCACCGAAGAGTGGGTTTGCCTTGGTTTCTCACCACGAGCAGTAATTTAGGCAGCAAAAGTACGACAGAGTTCAGTCTGGACGAAGTTGAGTTTATTCTGTCTGGAGGTCAAGTTAAAGGTGGAGTTGTTTTCCTGCAGCCATCAGCACACATGAAGCATGTTTCTCATTTACCTGCCCAGCTCCAGCCACAAGAGAAATAAAGAACGGAACAAGAAGTGTAGGAGAAAGTGTAAGAGGAGACCAACAGCCTTCTCCAAATCCTACCAGAGCCGTTCTGCAAATCCACAGTGGCAAAAGCCCAGAGCACGGCGTTGGGCTCCACTCCCACACCACCGGGTCAGGACGGCAAACCTGCCCTGACCGAGGCAGAGCCCCGCAGAGCCAAGGGCCGCGTAAACTAGGCTGGTCTTCTCCAGCCCTCTCCCTTAATCTCCTCTTTCCCAGCTTTGATCCAAATTGCTAACCTAGATCTAAGAAACATTTCCCGATGAAACAGATGTACCAGTTCCTTTTCACCAAACCCTTGTGTCGGGAGCGGCTCAATACATTCGTTAAAGGTATAGCTTTAGCTCTGGAAATCCACGAGCTGCGATCGCAGGAAGGTGGGAAAGCAAGATACCACTCTCTGGCCATGCTCACATAACCCTGCCGGGTAACAGGTAACTCCACTGGCTCTGTAACACGCCGTACGGACAAGGCCAACATCTCACCTCTCCAGAGTGGCCCTTTCCTATTCACATGGCCGTTCCAGCGTCTAAACTGTGACCGCAGGCACAGGGCGCACGTGAGCCTACAGCATTCGCCAGTTCTTTTGGCTCACCCGTCATTAACTCCGTCTCCATCCGACAGGGGAACAGGTCTTGCGCAGCGGAGCATTCCTAATAAACACCCACATCTCATCCAAAACCGCTTTCAGCTTTGACGCTATTCTTAAATTCTGTGGTTAATCTGGACTCTAATTTCAGCGCTTTTACAGCAGCTGAGAATCCATTGCCTTAAAGTGTAAATCCAGAAAGGATTAAATGAAATTTAAAAAACAGGGCCTCTTCTTTGAGGCAAACAGGCATATGGTTTTAAATATTTCAGAATTCTAGCTGTACCTGTGAAACATAAGCCCAAGCAGATCACAAGCCTGGGTGCTAGTTAACTAGACTCGTGCACAAGCTTCAGCACACTTAAATTAGAAGACTTTTAGGGGAACACATTCCTTTGAGTTGACATTGGCAATCAGATTAAGACACATCGCACCGGCGGGGTAATTATCCCAAACTCAGTTTGGGATGGTACAAGTGATCTGTAGAGAGCAGTTGCCCTTGAGATGAAGGGAGCAGCGAGGCAAAATAGACGGATGTATAACAACCACATGTTTCTTGAGGGAAAAGTAGACTCTGGCAGAGCTCCAGCAAGGGTACGGCAGGCAGCTGTATCTGGCTCTGCAAATGCAGCAACCACCTTCTACGAGAGAACGAAAAGGGGCTGCTTCTCCCCGTACAACTCCTTGCAATCCGCAGCCATGTCTCCGGTGCAACTTTACACCAATGTTTTATTATTCTCACTAGGGAGGAGCATGTTCCTGTAAATGCATTAGAAGTGTAAATATATTAATGCAATACTTTCTCCCAATTAAATAATTTATATACTCCCTTTATAACTGAAGCATGAAAGAAAATGTGGCTTTCTACTAATATTTGAAATGGCAGTGGTTCAAGTACTGCCACTTTAGGGAGCCGACAAGTTGTAGGTAAAACAGGAGTGTATGTTCAGCAGCAGTCACGTTACCCAGCATCCCCGTATTATACTGTACTAATACATATACCTGTGGCGCTTGCTATATCACACCAGTGAAAAGCAACATCTATAACACATACTAAATTTTTAGTGCTTTCCCCTAAGTGTGAAATAGGAAAAGAGATATATTCCATAGTGCAATATTAAAAATGTATTTTTCCTCCAACTTTTGTGAGAACCTGCAGATCAGACCTCTACAACAGCTCTCCCCAGGCAGGAAAAATCATTTCCTGTCTCTTTTCCCATGAATTTTGCTGCAATTTGCAGGACTTTGTGGGAAATTTGCCACAATTTGTGGGACGCTTCAGTCCTCTATGGGAGTTTGCAGTGGAGTACTGCTGCAGTGTGAAGACCTTGCTGAGATATAGATTTCATATGGTGCGATTTAAACGCAGAACTTCATGTGGGGATAGAGAATGGCCTTGTTTGTTCCAAATCACTGGGAATGACGTATTACTCCACACTCACGGAGGCTTGAAATCAGCTGGACAATCAGGAACCCCATTCATGAGCTATAGGTCAAGGATAATTAGGGAGAAGGAAAAGCGAGCCTTCTCCACAAAAAAAATTATGGGTCAAACAGAAGAAAGCTTGAGGGGAAAAAAAAAAAATTTAAATCGCAACAAACGCTACATATGTTATTGACAAAAAGAGTAAATGCTTTGACCTCACTTTTTTCCTGCCTTTCACAAAAATTAACTACACCCCATGTCCCAGGTAGGTGATGAGCAAATATTGCATCTCGTGGGCTGCATCTCAGCTTTTCAAGTGAATGGTACAACACGGTCTCATCCAAAACAATGCTGCTGAATATGAGAGAACAGGCTCCTTAGATGACAATATCTCCTATACAAGACTTGTTTTAAGGTTAAAGTACCTAAACCGTGCTTTTGGGGGGGAAGTAGGGCACTGCTAGTAAGGTTATGCACTAGTTAAATACTTAACCACCAGTAATGAATGCATTTCAATACCTATATTATTCACAACTTTCATTTTGGCTTCATATGATTTCTTAACAGCACAGGAGGCAGAAGTGACCATTTCTGCTAGAGCTGGCATTCTAAGGAAAACTTTAAAAAAAAAATAAATAAAAACAGGGGGATGTAGAAGAGGGAAAAGCTGATATGACAGCAGATAAACCCAGACAAATAATATTGCCAACATGGAGAGTACCAATTCACCAGGCATTCATGTGCACAGGCACTAATCCATGCAAGTGCGTGGTGAACAGAAGACAGGGAAAGGACAGTGACTGAACCGAGGAGTGACAGGGAATGACCTTCAGGAACACTTTTCATTTATCTTCGAATTCTGCTACTCCAACAACTCCTTAGGTAAATATTTGCTTAGGTCAAACGTATCATTACACCATTGTGTAAGACAGGGCTTTTTAACCTAGGTTTTCCAAAACCTTAAAATATAGTTAGCTTCCTGGAATGATGCTGTCATTTCATTTTCAGAAAGCCAGAAGTTATCATCCCCTTGGTGCCTTTATTTCAAAGCGTCATGAGAAAAGTAGAAATACCCAGTGTTTTCCAGTGCATATCAAGGATTTTGCCAGTCATAAGCCACTGGACTTCTCCACCTTCGATACTGAAGTACAAGTAGTTTTGTGATACTCCTACATTCATTCACATTACGGCCACAATTTGAGTCTGCCTAAGAAGGAATCTGGTTATAAACAGATTTTTAAAAAGAAACAAAAGGATACTAAAGGAGAATGTTTTCTTTATAAAAGAGATGGATATCTGTGCATTTTCCAGGCACTGCTACCATCTGATGAGAAAACCGAGCCCCTCACTTCTGTCTGAAGGAGAGGATGTGATGAGCACTAAGCACCGTAGCTCTCTGCAAAGGCAATTCTAACCACTGTCAGTGGACTGTGCTGGAACCGAGTCATTTCTACAGAGAGGTCAGAAAAATAGTTCACAGAGCTTCATAGCATTTGTTATACATAAATTATTCAGCTCAAATTTCCCATCGTCCAAACAAGTTTGAAAACATGCGAAGTTCTGTGATTTTTATTTGATGAGCACCTTGGCAACGATGGCTCGACCAGTTTGAGGAAAGTTCCCACCGTCTCACAAGAAGCCACGCAAGGCCCGCCCTTCACGTTCAGGTTTGAGTTTGGGTTGTGGTTCTTTTTATTTTAGAACTGTTTTGCAGAGTACTTTTACAGTGCATGCTTTTTTTCTCCCCCATCTACAGCAAAAGCCACTGATCTGGTACTTAACAAGACAGACAGTTAATAATTCATGTGCTCACGTTAAACCAGGTAATGCCATAAAATGGTGGAACCTGCTTTTTAGTTAATTTTTAAATAGCGTTTCTGAATGCTGAGGGGACTGCAAGCACCTCCACAGTATGTAATATTAACACATAAAAAGCTACATTTATATAACATTTATGCGACAAATCAACAAAAGCACAAAAATTCAGGAGGCAAATGCTCCATCCATAGCTTGTGCATAGACTTTCTGCTGTGACACACACATACACAGAGGAACCAGAGAGACATGTGAAGCCCACGAGGCACAGCAGAATAAGGCAGGGCACGACCAGCTTATCCTCCGCTTCCTCTGCACTTACCCACTTGGGCCAGGCACTACTCACAAATCAGCAAATTTTGTTTAACTATTTTTTTTTTTTTTAAGAAAAAAAAAAAATGGGAAAAGCTTAGCACATTCATAGGGGAACTCCAAAAAAGTGGCTTTCGGTGTTCTGTGGGCAGAAGCTTCTGTCCCCGAGAAACCACACTGCATTAGTATTGTTACACAGAGCGACCAGCCGGTTCCTCCTGCACCTCAGGGCCCCCAAATGCACAACTTCGTGTCTCCAACAGCCCACGGATACGGTCTCTGGAACCCAGACCATAGCACCCAATAGTAGTTAATCCAGTAGTCAGCAGGTTTTGCCTTGGATTTGTCATTCTCATATATATTTAGGACTTTTAAGAGACTGTGCCTTCCCTGGGCAAATATGTTTAGTTTATTTAAATAGAAAAATATTTGTTATTTTCTTACTAAGATACACTTGAGATTCTTTTCATGTTAAACTGCATAAGTATTTTAATCTTCTGTGAATTCAGTGGTTTGCTGTCTTTTAAGCATGTATATAAAATGTTCTTAGCCTGGGATATCACACACAGCCTCTGGAAGAGTCTTAAAATCACAATATATGGTAATAATTATTTTAACACACTCCCCAGCTTAAGTAAAGTTTCACCAAAGCATAATTTAATATACATTCTTTGGAGCATCAACCATTAAATGTTAAGGCTACAGGGCGTGAAGGGGGTTAGGAGTTTGGTTTGGTTTTTTAAAATGATTTTGTTTGTTTTTAATAGATCAATCTACAGAACAGATTTGGAATTTCCCAGGGAAATACAATGGCAAGTGTCTTTCAAAACTTTCATTTACAAAAACTCAAATTAAGGGAAAAAAATAAAAACCACCAGAAACCAAAACAAGTGAAATACGCTTTCTTCATCTCATAATAATTCAGTCTGTGAGCAAGCCCTGCTAAGCCGGGTGGAAGTGCTTTGCCAGAAATACAACTGCTATAATAGTCTTCCAAGAGTGCCACAGTTGCCTGAACTATGAGTATTTCTATCCAGACAGTCCCTCCAGTACCACCATGCTCCCTATTACCACTGCACCATTTTTTTTTATATATTAGGAAACAGCATCTGGCACAAGCCTTACTCAGGTGGACTTTCAAGGGAAACTTCAGTGACTGTCCTCTGTTCGTACCATAAGCATACACTTTGAATCACAGAATCAGTTAGGTTGGAAAAGACCTTTAAGAACATCGAGTCCAACCATCAACTTAACACTGCCAAGCCCACCACTAAAGGTGTCCCTAAGCACCAGATTTACATGTCTTTTAAATACCTTCAGGGATGGCGACTCAACCACTTCCCTGGGCAGCCTGTTCCAACACCTGGCAGCCCTTTCAATAGAGAAATTCTTCCTGATCTCCAATCTAAACCTCCCCTGCAGCAACTTGAGGCCATCACCTCTCGTCCTGTCTCCAGCCACCAGACAAGAGACCAGCCCCCACCTCACCACGACCCCCTTTCAGGCAGTTGTAGGGAGCGATCAGGTCTCCCCTCAGCCTCCTTTTCTCCAGATGAACCAGCCCCAGTTGCCTCAATCGTTCCTTATAAGATCTGTGATCTAGACCCTTCACCAGCTTCCTTGCCTTTCTTGCAAGGATGAAGCTGCCGCTCACCATCTGCATAGGAAAATACTCATTCGCCACACAAAAAGAATGAGCCAGAATGGCTCCAGTCACTGAATTTCCTCACTTGCCCAATTCCCTTTGCTCAGGGAACCTGAACCACCACACGTGATCTGCGACTAACCGCGACAAACTCAAAACAAAGCTGAACTTGGAAAACAAAACTAATTGTCACAGATCTTTGGAGTCCACTTAATAGCAACTGACAGCTTTTCCCCCAGTGGAAAAATTGCTATTTCCATATAATTACTTTCCATTTTTCAAATTCAAAAAATGTGCATATTTTGAAGAAGAAAACCTGCTTTAAGATGCCTACACAAACCCCACCTACAAGGCGCTAGCCAGCGTCGCTATAATAAACTGTCATTCAAAGGACAGCAAATTTACATAGTGTACTAATGCATGGTAATACACGTAATATAACTCACCAAAAGGCTGAATGAAATGAAGTGATTTCCTTGGCTTGGGACCGCCCAGATGAGGGTGTTATTATCACACAAATTAGTATGACTTGAATGTCTCCCTTTAAACGTATTAGGATAACAATAAAGACAGTTCACCCTAATGTGACCTGCTTCTTCCATAACATTTAACACAGTCAAATTAAAAGTGCAAATCTGTTACCACTGCAAATAAAAAAAATAATGTACCTCATATTATTTTAGGACTCTATCTTTTTGTTTAAAAAAAAAAAAAGTAATGGCCAAGTAATGAGTCCTTTCCACTGGAGAGGGAAAAGAGATCAAGTTCTTTAAACGGGCAAAAAATGAATTAGAAAAATCTAAGTTATGTCAACTTTAAAAAAAACCACGCCTAATTAAGGATTTGTAGTGTCAATATTTCATAGTTTGCTTTATGCTGCAACAATTTCTCACTTTTCTGTGTTTCTTCAAAACTGTAATTTCTCATACACTTTGTAAATGCAAGAGGACTACGGGGTGGGGTAGGAGTTGAGTTTTCACTATTTTTTGACAATGTCCATTATAAATGATTTATGTATTAAAACTCCTTTTGTATCCTTTCTATGCAGGATCTAGTTTAAAGTACACATTATTCACGGCATTATATGCCTGAAGAGTTAATAAGCTGTTCCAGTGACTGTCATCACTGTGCTCACAAGGTGAGGAGAAGGGAGGTCAACCTCCTCCTCCAACAAAAAAAAAGCCCAAAGTATGCAGCCAATAATTTCGAGGTTAACAAAATAATCTTTGTAGCAATTCCTAGAGATCAACAAAGGGACACTGTGCAGAGCCAGGTTTTTAACTTGTATGAATTCATATTGCTTCAAACACAAGTTGAGTTTAGACCGAGTCAAGCAGTTGTGAGCGTGGGTCATGACAGATAACAGTGTGGGACAAAAACAAATGTATCATGTCTGATGGGTTTAACTTGCAAGAGTGTCTTTTATCTCAGAGCTACTGCTTGCCAGAAGTGAGGAGGAGGACACTACGCTGCTCTGTTGCACATTTCAGGTAAAGATAAAATCTTGACACTTGGTGCCATTAAAAAGGTTCTATCACCTTCTGCCAGAAAGACTTCATAGTCTTGTTATGACAAAAAGTGATCAGTGGACAAGTACAGAAGTATTATTGTAATAAGACTGCTAAATTGTCTTGATATTGGTAAACTTTGTAAATAACTTTTCTTCAATTTGCTGTTTTCAATACTAAAATAGCAGTAGAGCAAAAGTTACACAGCCTTCTCGTCAATCATCTCCTTTCCTTCCTAATGCCGTACCACACTACCAGTGTTAAAATTTATTTTTATCAGAAATTATAAGTGAGGGATGCTGCACAACACAGATGAATAAATACACTGAATTACCGCACTACGGCTTCCCCTGCTCCCTTCATACCCACATCACCGCCCC
>JANZLQ010000001.1:49494497-49514936 GCA_026212715.1 Elanus axillaris | reverse complement strand
CACCGCCCCCCCCCCCCCCCAACTGTCTTGCCCCTTAAAAGCAGATTGAATTTCTGTAGCACCAGAGCAGATGAAGTCCAAGCCTGCGTGACTGGGTTCAGCTTTTACCTCCAAGATGAAGCCAAAACTGGAACAGAAGAACACCTCACCCAAAACATTGGCTTGGCTCCAAAACCCATAGTCAGTCAAACCCAAATCAGACGTTTTGGAAACTTCAAGCACACTAGGTTTTTTAATATAAAGCAATTTACTTTGCAGCCCATGTATGGGGTTTATGTTCCTGACTTCACGCATCCAGCAAGAGATTTTGAAAGTACAAAGGGCAGTCAAGCGCTCAACACCATTGATCTGCAGCAGAAATAGGCCACTTAGCTAAACTTCCTGCATTTAAATGTCCCTTGCCTAAACCTGAAAATGATGGCTACTGTTCCCCCTTTCTCATCATAAGCTTCTTATCCCAAAAGAGAAACATCAAAAGGGAAAGACCTTAAAACACTAAACAAACACAAACTGTTAGACTTGCTTTTTTAATAAGAAAAAGAAAATTTAAGACAAAGGCAAGTATTTCACCAACCAAGTTAAATAGGATGGTGTTAAGCTCTAGGTCAGGATGTTAATGGTGTTAGAACAAGTCCTAGGGCTAAGGTTAATGATGGTATCTTCCATCATAATCCTAAATGTAAAATACTTGCTATTATTAGAATCTTTTTATTCCTAATCCTGTTAAATTTCTACTCTCACAGTGACTTGGAGAGTCGGAGAAGTAGAGCACAGGTCAAACGACTCTTCTGTGTTCGAAATTTCTAATTCAAGTGGAGGTTGTTCTTTTCTGAGAGTTAATTTTCACTTAATCTACTTTTTTTTTCCTTCCCCTTTAATCAAAACTAAAATATTTGCCAAGAATGAAAAGTCAGTGAGAAAACACTAGGATTTTAACTCTTTAACCATAGTCTTAAATAAAAATCAGGGAATATTTAGGGGACAGGAGAAGGAGGAGAAGGACCATTTGGTGAGCGCTCACCACACTGGAGTCACAGCACTCATTAACTGCATTAGTCCCCGGCTCAGACACAGCATGCTCTAGTTTCTAGAAATAACTATTGCATCCTCACAAACAAGGCATCTGGATAGCAACCAGCCATGCAATACATCTTCTTAAGACCGGAGACAAGAGCTATGAGAAGATCTGGACGCTACCGAATCCCTCCAGACTCCCACCCCAGCAAGCTCACAATGCTGGAGGTCAGCAGGCACCTAGCAAGTGATCCAAGTTAAAAATAGAGGATTTGGCCTTCAGTCTGAACCATACCCTCCATATTCATGGCCCTCACAACAAAAAAGCATCCTCAGAAACGCTGCCGACAGCTATCCCAACGAAAAAGGCAGCTCACGTGAAGTCATTTCCAGAAGCGTGAACCTCACCTGCAATCCAGGTGCCCCTAACTGGGCTTTTGGCTTCCTAATTTACACATCAGAAAAGTTTAGCCAATTCTACAAGACTATCGTAGGAGGCTACCTCCTCGTAACATACGGCACATGTCCTGAGGGCTTCAGAGGTGAAATGCGGGTGTAACCAGAAAGCCTATCCTCATGCCAGCACCAAAGACTCAGCTCCAGTGAAAACATGGCTATAAGTTATATAAAAGCATTACACCAAACCTTCAGGACCGAACATTAGGGGATTTTGAAGTATATTCTTCCAAGTGTTTAATCAAACCTTATACTTACAGCTTCAAATACAATTTGAAATATATTTTAGGAGGCATTTTTACTTTGAAAGAATAAGCTTAAGTTGCTTCTAGGCGATAGTGTAGTCCCCACTCCTTGATCTCACCGAATTCAGTAATAATTCTTAAGAGAAGGCCCTGATTATGCATTTCAGCTTTTATTTGCTATGCAAGAATCTCTCATCCTTGTTTCCTTAAAATGACCTAAAATATTTAAGAAGAAATCACCAAGACGCACACCAGAATTGTCCCAGGGAAATTAGGACAAGCAGATGGGCGTTTGCACCCCCAAACTGAGTAATTACATGCCTAAATACCCATTTGCACGTGCTATTACCTAATTTGCACACACATGGACAGAACCCACATTCCTCGCAGGCTGTGGGCACAGAATTTTTGTGTGAATCTCCAGCGCGAGGTTTGCACGGCATTCACAGCAGATGTGATGGAAAGGTGAAGCCGTAAGCATCTGTACGCCAACCTTTGATCCTTTAAAATAAAAAAAAAAAAGTAACAGAAGCAAATTGCAACCAAACTGCAATCGTTTCTGCTATCATTACGAAGTGCAAAATATTCTATTAAAAGGGTGCCACTTGCAACATAATGTGTTTTAAAATTATTAAAGATGTTTGACTTTAAGAAAACCTGTTTGGAAAAATATGAAACCGCTTCAATGATTTTAAAAGTAATATGCTATACATTGCTATAGTCCAGAACCGAGATCGGTTCCAAATTAAAGCACCTATAAAACATCTGTAGTGCTCTGATAATTTTAAATCACTTTACACTGCTGAAGTCCAGATTCCCTATCACTTTCAAGCTGAAACACTTATGATAAATTTGAAGAGCTCTAATAATTTTAAATCATTGTGTACTGCACATGCTCAGAACCTTGATCACTTCCAAATTCAAGGGCATATAAAAATTTGAAGAGCTTCAATTATTTTAAATCACCATGTGCAGTGTATAGAGTGATTTAAAATTGTTGTAGTGCTTCACATTTTTTTAAGCACTTCAGTTTGGAAGCGAGTCAAGAAGCATTCCAGCCTCGCAGCTCAAGACACACTAGACTGGTTTTAAAATGTAGCACTCCTCAGAACTGGAAATTAAACAAAAAAAAACTTTCTTTTTTTTTTGGGAGGGGGGGTTGGGGGTTTTAAATGCAGAACAATTAAATAATTAGCACGTCCTTTAAGAAGAATTGGGAAAAATATCTTTTTGTTGCATCAGAAAAAGAAGCAAGGCATTAAAAGGACAGTTCATAACACTGCTAGAAAGATCGGATTAGGATTTTCTCAAGTTTCAGCAGGACTGGGCAGAGTTAAACATGGAAAACTCCCGTTTCTCCCTCCTAAGGTCTGCTGTTAATGTCCTTTGAACCAATCAAGTTTCCATCCTTCGTCCAAGATCCTCTGGCCTTGACTGTTGCTCTGAGGCTTAGTAATCTCCAAATGTTTGGACTTTACTGGCTTTTAGTTATTCTTACCTTATTTAACATTCATCTCCAGCCAAGAACGGGTTGATGCTTCATCATGACAGTCCTCAGGACCATAAAACCTACCCACCAGCAGGTTAGGAACATCTAAACCGGGAGGAGCTACCTACCAGCACGTAGAAATACATAAACCAACTACCAGTATGGACCAGCGCTTCAGCCCCCCCAAACCCGGGGGGGTCCCCGATGCCGACAACGCACCCAGGCGACGATGCTCAGGCAACCCAAGCGTCGCGGAGGAGAGGACGGAGGTTATTTCTTTAACTCCACGGTCATCTTTGTTGCCTGTAGGGTTGTGTGTGGAGCAGGCCAGGCAGTGCCCGGGAAGCAGGGCGTTCTTCATAATTCTGCTTCAGTGAAAACATACTGTCCTGCAGTTAGCAGGAAAAAGGGAAAAAGAGCCTGAAGGCGCTGGAATAATTAAGCGAATGCAGTGACAGCTGTGGCAGGTCCTGGGCAGGACTGGCTCCACTGAGCTGAATTAATGGCATCAACAGCCCAGCATCTCCATTAACATTTGATCATTAATTATTACCCTCTGACAGTAAGATCTGAAACCTTCTTATGAGTGGTCTGTTATTAATCTACCTTACCTGCCCTGAAAATCAGGCAGCTCTCCCACCTAAACAGAGCAGCTCTGCTTTGGTTTTATCTCCCTTAAAAAAGAAAATAGCATTTGCTTTCAGGATTAGTTTAGCAAATAATACCCACTGAACTACTGTTAAATTAATTGGGTGCATTCTTAAAGCATCAGCAACATTCCTAGCATGTTCTTGTGTTGACTTAAACATAATGGTTACCTACTCTATGGTACTGGCTGCATGCACTTCGCATCCTCAGAGGGAAGAAACACGAGCGCTGCTCTTGAGCTGCCTGTCATAACCAAATGAAGGACTCAAAATGAGGGGTTTGAGTTGTTGTGCTTGGTGGTTGGTTGGGGTTTTTTGTTTGTTTGGGTTTTTTTAAGCCCTGCACAGCTGAGAACATCAGCTTCCCAAGCAGTACAGTGACCGATTTATCAAACAAATTCAGAAATCTGCTATCATCAGAAGCTAAGCAAAACTGCACCTCTAGATCAAAAAGGCAAATAAGTGTTTAAAAAAAAAACAACCCACACTAGGCTTTTTTAAAAGTGGAAAACAATAGTGAAGGCCTAATTATATCACTAAATTTGCATTTAGCAACCTTTGCACAGCCATTTGGCTCACTGTCTTGTTAAAGAGGAGTTATAGCACATTAATTTTTTTATTTTTTACTTTTTTTTTTTTTATAAACGAGCATAACTTGCTGATCAGGAATACCAAGTACCACTTCGGAGAAGTGGGGGGGGGAACTTAAAGCGAAACTAATCCTTTACTCGCCGCTGTAAATCAGAGGTGAACGTTTCCCAGCCAGAGAAGCACCAGGCTTACCGCAGCATCACATCGGGTCCACGGAGCTGCCCCTCCACTAGCCTCCCCCCCTCCTTTTCTTGCTGAAGAAGTGGCGAGTGCTGAACAGAAACCAAATCAGATTAGTTGCCTGTTTGACCTTTTCTCAAAGCACGGGGCTGCGGAGGATGCCTGGGCCAGGTCTCTTGCAGCACGGTGGCATTTCTGGTAAGAGGAGCAGACACGAGCAATAAGGACCTTGTGAGTTATGGGGGGGGTGGAGGAGGAGGAGGGAGAGAAAGAGGAAGGACGTACAGGTGGCCAAAAGCCGCACAGCCTGCTGCCCTCCTGCGCCCGAGCCGCTTGGCGTGGAGGAAAAAAAGAAAGGGGCCAAACTGGAGGCCAGGGAGGGATTGGGATATCCCCCGGGCACACCGGAGCACGGTCCCCAAGGCATCGCAGGGGACCCCCGCACCCCCCTGCAAGGCAAGGGGAGGGAAGAGAATAAGTCGTCCTGCAAGCAGGTCACTCTGCATGGTCTCTTTGGGAAATTTTGCTTTTAAAAGGCATATTCAGGACTGGGCTAAAAAAAAAAAAAAAAAAAAAAAAAGAAAAAGAAAAGAATCTTGACATTTCTCCCCATCCCCCCAGAAAAGAAAAAAAAAGAGTAAATAAAGTTTTCTACATATTAAGATACCATCTCCTCTTCAGAGGCATAGCTGCTCATACTGTTTCAGAGCTAACATAATAGGATATGTATTTTCAAAGGGGGCTGTGTTTCAGACCAGATGGTTTCTGTCTTCTCATAGAGAAACAGAGACTACACAGTCGCAGCAGTGTTCGGCACAGAGGCAATGGCACCCACATTTTGGGGTCAGACAAAAGGATGATTTGTGAGAATCTCAGTATAACTTAGAGAGATTTTTTCGATCCTTTAGTGTCACAGTTTGCTGTGAAACTGGGTATCGTGTATCATCACAAGCGATCACGCAAGCCTTATTCTGGTTTCACAAATACACCTATTAAAAGAACAGCGTGATGATATGCCCAGATTAGCCAGATAACGGGCAGTGAGTCTCCCACAGCCCTGAATTTTCAGGAATGGCCAATATTTCACGATTAAGCAGTATCTTTCAATCAAGTATTTCAAAGGGTTTGAAATAGCCTTCAAAAAAAATGAACACAGTCGCTCCTTTTTATAGCCTGGGAGACATGTACCTGAAAACTAAGAGCTAGGTGTTTCTTTACTGTAGACATCCGATCCTAGATATTTGCAATCTAGTTTGCAAAAAAAAAAAAAAATGATGAATTCCCCTCTGCCCTTGGCTTCTGCTGGAAACTCAACGTGTACAGCACTGCAAAGTTTGAAGCTGTTGCAAATATACCTCGCGCAGGTCCTCAGAGCTGCGGACACCTTTGAGAGCACCAATCTCTTACCCTACTGTGACTTGCCTTGTCACACAAACATCTCTGAATGCTTTCCACCTGAAGCAGGAGTGCTCAACTACCATGGAAATCTGGGAGGTGTAAGTGGATGTTTTTGTTCAAAAGCAAGAAACAAGAACAATGAGGCAAAAGTCTCAGTTACGGCATGCATGAAAAGTCAATGTTTTTGTGCTGACCTTTCACTTCCAAAGGTGAGACTGGAATGGATTTCTGTAACCCTACAGGGAGTTTTACCACTTTCAAACCTTACAGGTATTTGGGAGGTTATTAAAGAAAACACCCACACCACAAGATGAGAAATTTCATGGAAAACTTGAGATAATTAAAATGCCTAGCAAATTTTGGCCTCCTCCTTTCTCCTTTCTAGTAAAGTGCTTTTAATGAAGGGAGGACTATTTCACTAATAAAAAATGCCATGTAAAGTTATTCTACATATTTACATAGAGATCAAAATGTTTCAATAGCTCAACTTTTTCCTTACAAGTAAAAACCATTCCTTTCCTTGAGGTTCTTGTATAATACAAATTAGAGATGAAGCATTTTCTAATTTGATTTAGTGAATAGATGTGGGTTTTGCAAAGCAGGTCAATTACCCACCCCTTCCAAAACTCTCTAAGTTCATGAAAACATCACAGAGCATCTTTGAATGAAATACATAAACAAATGCAAACAAATATCAGATTCAGAAACGTGCTTAGTTAGTCTGAAATAACCTGGTTAGATGGAAATCCAGCGCTTACTGTCCACAGACACTGCCGACATTCATTTTTATTACTATCTTCCAGAATAAATTTGTACCATGGCGTTATCCATCCTGACATGGATATAGGTGAGACACCTTGACTAAAACACTGCACGTCAAGATGCAATAAACCAAAAAAAAGCTCACCACTCTTCCCCCATACCCTGTGGATAAACGAAGCAAGTTGAAATAAAAGAGAAACAACCCCTACACCAGCCAGGATTTTGGCGACAAGACAAGTTTGGGAACATGGGTCTCAAGGACTTTACCACTGATCAGATCAACTTTATAAAGAGTTTCTCCTAGCAATTTGTTTGCGCAACCACACGCTACTTTAATCAGAGCAGGGTTCAGATGACGTGCAAAAAACCATGCACACGTGGCCAAATTTTCACAAATATTCCATAGATTATCTATTACCCCAGTAAACCCTTCCTTTTCAGCTGTTCTTGATCCGTAATGCTGGAGTATAATTAATGCCACATATGAACTTGATATACTCAATTGTTATGAATACCAGAGATTTACCAAAGCGATCAGAATATTATTAACATTGGGTTTTTTACTGGCTTGACAAAGAGTTGTGCTATGTTGTTTTGGATTGGTATTAAAACAAAAGGATCAGGGTAGCCTCTAATTGCACTGAAGTTATAGATCTGAAATTCATGCAGAGAAAAAAAACTCTCTGATGAATAGCTTGAATCCATTTCAAATATTTGTTGCAGTTAGAGCGAACTGGGTATTTCCTTAAAGTAAGCAAGCTGAATAATTCGTAAGTACCTAACCAAGCCAATAACTTCCCATTTCTTTCCCAGAACCTGATACTTTCCAAATAGCTTGAATAGTAACAATATGCAATACACAGTTTTTAAATCTTAACTGTAAGCAAAGTATGCAGAAAAAGAAAAGAAAAGAAAAATGATAACTTCTGTGAAGCTATCCAGAATGGAGAACCTTCAAACACATTCCTAAAAAGCATCTGATTGTATTAAAAAAAATTATTTTTTTTTTAATTATGTTAAGGATTTGGCAAAAAAACAGACACGTGGGAAGTAGGTCTCCACTTTCCTTGTGCTACTGAATAAATATAGCTAAGTTTTTATATAGTCCATACATAAGAGACAACATCCTGCTCTGTTTGGGTCACCTGTGAAAGCAGGTAGGCAGCACCTGAAGGTCCGATTCTGCTCAGAGTTTCCTCTGAACTACAAGGATGAAATTCTGGCCTCAGCACAGTTTGAATCATTATGAGAGGATGTCAGATCTTAGACTTTTTTTTTTTTTTCTTCTCCTTTCTTTTTTTAAGGCCCTCTCCTTAAATTACAATTTTTGGAGCCATAGCTACGTTAAAAAATCATCATGATGTTCATTAACAAGCGGGTGTTTTATTTAAGAGGCCCAGCTAACCGTTTTTTAGGATAGCCCACATCTCATGCTGTGGGAATGTGCCAGCCAGCCAGCAACAAGCCAAGTCTTAAGCCAAGTTTTAGTCATAAAAGAAAAACTTGGTCCTCAATAATAAATCATCAAGAACATGTTTTTCATATAACGTGTACTGTGCCAGCCAATAGCCCGCTAGTCACTTTGATGCCAACCAAATGAAATACAGATTAAACAAACAAAGTTTCCTATGCCACTGAAAGCAAACAATTACAATGAATTCAAATCACTGCGCTATGCAGGCTGAACGGCCTTGCGGGGAGAAGAGCAGGACGCAGGCACACAGCGTAAAACGTAGATCCGCTGCAGGATGCTCTAGCTCTTAGTTGACTCACATTTCTTCTCTGACCCACTTGGTACCAAGGCCCTGTAGGACCACCCTAGGGAGAGATGTGTAAGCTAGCGGACAGAAAGCAGGATGAAAAGTCAATATTCCCAAGAACTATGAGATGTGTTATCCACTTCCCTGTAAACACTGAATCACTCACGATTCTGCATTAGGACCGCAAAAATGGTACCAGAAGTTGCTAGCACCTGATGAACTTCATCGCTTCTGCAAAACCAAGACTCTGTTCTTCTTTGGCTTTAGCCGGTAGCTTCACTGGTAAGTTCAGTAGCAAACTCATGCACCCAGCGTTTCCCAATCCTTAGACTTCTGCATACTGCCCGGATTCGTTCACTGACCTGACTTGGTTTTGAACTGGTGACCTGTAGCCAGAGATCCACCGTCCATTATCAGTGAAGTCTCCTGAATCAATAAGATGGCTGTATAACATCAGAAATCACATTACTAGCAGCTGCATCCCTGAAGCCATTAGCTGTTTTCAGACTTTAACCACCTATGCTCACTAAAGTCTGTACGTTGAGCCTCTAAGAGTTGTAACATTATTTAATTTTTCTTGATAAAGAGGCTTTCGGCAATGGGCCAAATTCACCTCTGCACTGTTAGAGCAAGTGCAATTACAGCAAGAACCACCTCTGTCCTTCTTCATCCTAACGATCAGATGATAGCGGCTCTCAAGACCCACTTTGTAACCATCTAATTTTCCAAAGCTTTTCTTAGTCAGATGCTGGAAGTTTGCAAACAGTGGGTAGTAACTCCAGAAAACACATCTCAATGCTTTCTGAAAACTATATTTCTCTCAGATGATACAGATTATATACAAGCCACTATAACTGCATCCTGAATCTCAAGCTGCCCAAAGTGACTAGCTATCAAATATTTCAGCAGCAATCTTTCACAATTCAACTTGCAACTCGCACATCACTGTGCATAAATTCCCGACTTTCTATTTGTTCGTCAAGATTTTCCTTCATTTATTATTTAATAAACTGTTTATAGGAGCTCTAATTGTAAACATTTGTTAAAGATATCAAACCTAGAAATGTGCTAGAATGTTTCCCACCTAAAGTTTTAATGAGTTTACAATACCTTCAGCCCATATGCTTCAAAAACGTTATCCTCAATTATGTAACAGGGGGTATGCTGCTGATATCTGTTAACAGCTAGAACAGCTGTGGTTTTCTGCTTTTTTGCACCGCTCAGGAGAAGCAGCAAGTTCAGCTTCCTTTTTTTTAATTTGGTTGCAAAACCTCTCAGCCGAACAGGTGTGTGCAATCACGAACCACAGCGATGAGCCCAAACTGCTGCTTTTCTAAAAATTCCACCAGTCAGTGACACACGCTGGTCAAGGTTGCACAACCTTGTTTTCCACAGGCTGTTTCTGATGATTCATTGCCCTCACGGAGGTGAATTTCAATTATCGTTAATATGCTTTTTTTTTTTTTCTGGTACTGTACTAAGAACTTCCTCATTTTCATTTCTTCTCCTCCTCCCCCCCCACCTCTCCTAAATTAAGTGAGTTTCCTTGTTAATCAAGAAAATACCGTGAACATTAAAGAGAAGAATCTCCCTTATTTATCCCCAGAGCAGACTATCACGGAAAAAAGTTGCCTATATAACTTTATCCTTGTTGGTCTCTGTCAAAATTCTCTTCATTCCACCACTCCTTGCTAACAATTAGTACGGCTAAACACTTAGTGATGTTGTGGGATTGCTTTTGCAAGAGACACTTGTCCAAAACTACCAGATTAATTTCACATACAGGGGAGCTTATACTTCTGCTGGAATCAAAAGAAAAGATCCGACATGAACTTGACTGCCCCACAGTTCCTGCAATGCAGCAGTTTGAATAAAAACTAAAAAAATTAAACAATGTGCCCATTCCTTCATTTTTATGTCATTTGAGGTCTTCTCATTTCATCTTAACAAGGAAGAGTTGTGAAAAAAGCACCAAGAAAAGCTTGAACTTAAAAAGCCAAATTTCTTACTACTTTCTTTGTCAATATAACCTCTATTTCCTTTCCCTAGGTCTCCATCTCCACCTAAGTGTCAGCATACTGCCGTAAATAAGAGGAAACGTGTGGAAAAACCTGGATCTTGAGGAGGTCAGACGATCCCAAGAACAGCAATCATGAAAGCTGACATCAGACAGATCTCACTTCTGCGTCCTCACAAATTCTGTCTGCAAATACATCAGACACTTTGTTTTGTTAAAGGTATTAAAGGCTATTTCTGAGCGACCACTATAAAGACAGGAGTAGGTGCCTGGAGCGCTGTTGTCTCTGCTCAATGTCCATGAAGCACACCGTGTCGGTTCCTACAAATATTTAAGTATCACTTTGGAGCAGAAACTAGGCTTTCCTTCTTCACGGAAGCTGTGCTTCCATAAGTTTTTCCAACCCTAAGTGTTTATGGGCATGTCTTTCCCCATGGAGCAGCCACACCAGCCAGAGGGAAGGGCTTCAGAGGGAAGGGCTTGAACCTCCGTTCCCCCATCTGCTTCCCTTCACCCCACTCATGGTTTCCGAGAAGTCGTGCCCGGCTGACACGATGGGCAGACGACACGGGAGGGAGGTAGGGGAAGCCCTGCTCTGTGTTGCCTGCTGTGCTTGAGCAATTCTGGAGTTCTCAGAAGCACTTACAGTTTATCAACATACACTCCGTATCTAAGGAATTTAGGTCTATTCAAAGGCTATGAGGCAGCAGGATGCAGAATCTAGGGGTCTGAGTTTTGGATTTCCAGGCCTAAAGCCCAGCTGGACACTTAAGCTCGAGTCTTTTTCTAGAACCTATGGAATCTCAAAAATCCCACCTGGCATGTACCTGTATTTTTAGATGTTTAATTATCTTCAAAAGATCTGAGCTTGTCCTTGCTGGAAGCCCTCAGAAAGCGGATGCTGAAGAGATCTGAAGGCCACGTCCCCAAGTCAGACACCTTAGTAGTGAACATATTTCCTACAACTCTCCCAATACAACGTGGAGAGCTCTGGATATCTTCTCTTACAAACCCTTGTGGACATTCTGCACGTCAACACGGGCTGCTGCTTTGCAAAAACAAAGTCATTAGAAAGAAGCCACACTAAAATACAAGACCATGAGTTTTATTTCAAGGGAAGTTGGATGGCAAAGTTCAGGACATTTAGAAAGAAGGAACAGAAACTTTTTTTTCTGAACTTTTCGTTTGGAGCCTCATGACTTCAGATTTTGCAACTGCTCAAGGAAAGATACGTACACACTGTGTGAGCACAGGCAGAGAACCTGTGATTCACCGGCCTGTGGTCTGTATATTTAACTCCTGAATCACAGGATCTATAATTGCAGAGTCATGCTTCTACCAACTTGCAGTCAAATTGCCAAAGAGATCCATACAGAAAACAACCAGAGAAACAACCACCAAGATGTGTCAGCCTCACCTGTTCTACAAAAAGGGACATAAGCCTCCTGGATTCATCCTGTAATTTCTGAAATTCAGTCAACACTGACCACTATAGCTTGCTGCTTAACAGCAGAGGCAAAACTAAATCTCCTTGCTAAAAATGATGGTCCAAGATTGCTCATCTGTGGAAGACGCTGCAGCCAGACACCTATTCTACATTTAATACCTTTCATGCACTGCTCTAACAGTTAATGGATGTTTTAATAGATGGCAGCCTATGTCCTTGCAGAGGGCAGCATTTACACCTACATATAAAATAAAATAATCATCATCTTAACTTCCTAAGTTATCATAAGCTCCCCTACCTAGATGCACGTTATATGCATAGAATGCATACAATAGGATCATTATTGGCGTGGCTTTACCAGCACAATTTATAAAATGAGACCTTACGAGCATATATTAGTCAGCATCTGCAGTGTTACTCATACCATCCACCATCATTTTTTCCTCATATAATAGCTGTACATTTTAAATAGGTGTATTAGACAAAGCATAACTCACAGCACTTTACTGACCCAGGAATATAAGCTTCCAGCCTAGGAAAGAGACAAAGCCTTCCTAGGCAGTAAAATATATGTTGGAGAAAGATGACATGCATGATGTAGACAGATTATCTTAAATATCAGGTGTAAAATTACATCTTACTCTGCGCTCCAGCAGTCAGAAAATGACTTAAAGTCTGGTCACCTTATTTAAGTATCCTAAATCCCACTATACAGTTACCAGAGCAGCTGGCATTATATGCCATTTGCTCAGGAATTTGAAGAAAGAAAAAAAAAATTGCCTCGTGTAGCTTTAGTAACAACTGTTTTCTCATTCACATACACCCCACAAAAAAGGCAGAGGTTTCCTACTGCAGACAAAAAAAAAAAAAAAAAAAAAAACACAGAAAGAAAGGAGGAGGAGGAGAAGAGGAAAATAGAAAAAAAAAAAGAAAAAAAAATCTATCTTCTCCATAGGCAAGAAGGCAAGAGCTTCAATTCATTAGAGAAGACAGCTTCCTTCACTTTACATCACCTTAAGGCTACTATTTAGGACGTACCTTTTCACATTCCTGCCAGAGCAAGCTTTATTGCTGCTTCCCCTCAGAAGGATACAAACACTATTGATTTTTAGTTACCTTTTTTAGTTTATGTCAGTACCATCATATGCATTACTATATAATACCATAATTGCCCCAATGTGTTGAAATTTTCAACTGCTGTGGAAAATTTAAGGAGACAACAAGGAAGTTTGGCAGTCAAATAAATCATGATCATTTGGGGGAACGAGCTGCCAAGCCAGCTTTTTGGCAACAGGCAGGAGAAAGAAGCTTCAACCAATTTATGGGTGTCTGGAACATGGCAGATGCACCAGGTTAGTGACTGTCCAAGTTACATTCAGGCAGGTTGGGTAATTTCTTTATCGCCTTTTTTTTTTTTTTGTTACTTATGTGTAAGAGGCACAGTGTATAACATAATGGTGAAAAACAGAGACTTCTAGAAGGGAAGGGAAAAAAAGTTATTTTAATTCTCAAAAAAAGAATCCTATCAGAAGAGTTTTTCCCCCCTCTTCAGTGATTCTACTGGAATAGCCAGTGTCAGTAAGGTATATTTGCACACAATTTTTTCCCAGAGAAAAAAAAAAAAAAGAGTACTTTAAGTCAATTTGGCTACATCTGTAGTGATGTGTAAGTGTTTGTACTGCTGGTTAAATTCTTTGATTACTTCTCATTAGGGATCAGGGAGCAGTGATTTGGTATTTCAAACACTTCAAGTTCAGGCCAAAATGAGATTTATGTCAGTCCAATGTAGGATTTGTAATTTAATTTAAGGCCATGGCTACAACTCACAAAAGTGGAGGTGTGATCAGATTGCATATTGGACACTGAATTGTAGAAATGAAGCTCACAGTTTAAATTCAGCTCAGCTTAAGGAAAGAGACGATGCTACTGTATTTACTGGCTTCATCTTTTGGTGGAGAAATAGAGGCTATAGGCATTTAGGACTTCAGACTCTGGTAGCTACATATGGTTTCTGAAATATTTTTAAATACATTTTACTACATTCCATCTGGTTCTGAACTGGATGTGTCATAATAGAGGTCATCAGCTTCTGGCTGAACCCTGCTGCATCATGCAACTTTAGTTACAACATTTGAGTCTTAGCTCAATAATAAGCCCTTCCTTCTGCTATAGATACACGTTCAGATGAGACCCTCATGCGACTTTTAGGTTTTCACCAAGACTTCAGAACTCCATCCTGCCAGAGGAATATCTGGATTTTTTTGCTAAAACAACAGCGTCAGCAAATAGCACGTTTCTAGTCAAAGCGGGGGGGGCAGTTACCATCAAAGAGTATAATTTTTAGCTTATGAACTCTAAGAGCAATGGGACATTGTGAGTTCCTAGTGCCACAGGCACTCTTTCCTACTTGCTTAGCAGTAATTGACAATAACGTACACAGCTAAGAACTGTTTTGAACTACAGCTCCTCCTCCCATGGAAAAAGGGATTCTTGCCTAAACGACACTGAAAATGTCCTACTTTATGGTGCGTGTGCATATATTTACAATAAGTCATCAATTTTCCTTTAGTAATGTGTTAGAGGTGTTAAAAAATTCTGCTAAAGATTTAAGTGCTAGAAAAAAAAATTGCCAGAAATACCACTAAGTATATAAAATAATATTTTAGAAGTGAAAACAAATTTCAGCATTTCCACAAAAACTGAAGTCCTCCCTAGCAAGATGGTTATGCAGGCACTAAATGCCAGGCAAGCGGAGCATCCAGAAGCTAGAGCCAGATGTCGGATAGCCACGAGCTCCTGAGAAGCCTCCGTGGAGCACAAACCCTTCTTTCCCCAAGTCACCCTGGGTTTGGCTGTTAAACTCTGCATCGAGGTCTTGGCTCAAAGAGCGTCTTAATGAATCTCAAACCCCACCTCTGGCAAGAACGCAAGGGTTGTTTAGACATTAGCGGGCCCCAAAGTCAAGGCAGCAAACTCTGGTGGTTTCATGGAGGTATCCTCCGTGGTGGGTCTCATACAGCCTCCACCAGCCCTTGCTGGAGACCTCTGTGCTCAGTCGCTGGAACACCTCTTGCTCTCCTTTTGTGACACCTCACCTGCTGCGACATTCACTGTCCCCCTGCTTGTAGCAAAATAAAGTAAATCCATCAGCGTTATAGAGCTCACGCACTGCTACTCTCAGTTAACAAGTTATATTTAGCTCAGGCTCAACACTCCTGTTTTTGATATAGTCTCTTTACTCCAGATTCAAAGGTAATGGGTTCTTCTATTAAAATTTTATCAGACATCTATAAATGCAGCAGTTGCTTTAGACTGCACCGCACAAAGGGAAGAAAGAGGGAGAGACTGATAAATCTTAAAGAGTTTATTATTAATACAGGGAGAATTTCCTTTGTTTGTTGTGATGTGTTTTATTGGTGTACTCACCGTGGCTCAATTTAGATTAAGAAGTAGGAAGATTATTGTTTCCCAAACGACAAGTATCATAAACAAACACAAGCAGAGAAATTCTTGTATTTATATCCCAGAGAGATATGTCAAACTATCTACAAATAGCCAGGCTAACGGGAAGATTAGAGTACCTGCAGGTTCACGGGTAGCCTGCCTGTATTTTACTGCCCTTGACAAGCACAACTGCTAGGTTTTCTCGAGTTTTGATCCACTGCAGTGCTGGCACTGCACTGTGTCAGGTTACACTGGGTCGCATCTCATCTGTGATGTGACATAACGTGACATAACTCAATGTGATGCCATGCACAGAATAGGCAGGTGCCCACAGGAAGCATATACTCCATGACTACGAGCAAGTTGTTCGGCACAGCAGGTACAGCGCTCTGAGCCGCTCTGCACATCCATTGATGTAGATAATTAGTATACAAAGCAATGCTCTGCAATATGCTCATTCCAACTCAGTGGTTTCCTATAAACCATAGCCCTAAAAAATATTTTATGGGGACTGTTGGCTGAGATTATTCCGTATTTCGGCGTTACGGTTTTATAAAGAGAAGTGACATCTCCTGCCTCAATAAACCATGTTACATCTTAATTTGGGATGCAGGATTCAAACTTTGGTAGACAAAGGGGTGGAACGGATGTCAGCTAAGTAGGTTCTGCACTTTATTTTGATAAATAAGCCTTCCTATAATGTTTTCATGGGCTGAATATGACATTTAAAGGCAAAATAGTACTCTCTTCGCCCCTGAGGAGAAGGCCACCCAGCCCACCAAGTCGAGCGTTGACGATTACCTCTTCATGGTAAATGGGAACCAGCTACACTACAATTTGTTATCAAGTGACAAAAGAAAAAGTAATCAAAAAGCCTACCATGAAACAGAAAACTTACTTTGCAAGCTTTGGCAAACTGTCATATTGTGGCTTATCACAGGAACTTCAATATTACCATTTCCGATTGTTAATTGGCAAAATCTTCTACAGCACCTTTCACAATTAGCTCGTCATTTGCTTTAGTTTTTAATTACCATAAAGAGCCTCGTGGATTAACATAGCCCACGGTCCTTCGACAAAGGTCTGCTAATCTCCTCCTCTTTCATAATCCATGCATTGAAAAGCATCCTGTCTCCCCAGCGCAGGCAATCTCAAATCAAAAAACACCAGAAAACCCTGCCCGTTTCTCAGTTTAGTGGCAGGTACTACCAAGTTTATTTTCAGACAGTTATTTTTATTTTATTGAAAGTGCCAACAAAAAGAAAGGTGCAAAACACTATTCCACATTATATATTGTTAGGTGCCGTACGAACAGTAATTTTAAAGACCTAGAAATCTTCCTCCTGGCCACGCTACCACAAGACACCACAAGGTTATTTGCTTATATAGTTCTCCAAGTAAAATATACAGCAGATATTGAGAGTGCTCACTGACCCCCAAACTTGTATCCCCCCCCTGTGAACAAAGGACTAAGGCTAATGCACTGGTCTGTAAAGACACCAGAAGGTCCCTCTCGCCTCCACCCGTGCTACGCAGATTCCTGCTGCCTTTGTAGATAGGTTGCTGTGGTTTGGTATTTAATTGGAGGAAAACGCTCCTGAGCACGGGAGCAAGCGAGGTTTAGCAGTGTTGGGAATCTGAACTGCTCGCATAGGCGACCGAGCGCATTGTCAGCAAGCTACAGGTGTGCATAAGAAAAGGCAGGAGAAGCACATGGGTGACTGCAAGGGGAAAGGGCGATAACAGCCCCAGTCAGAAAGCATTCGGTCCAAGGTGCCCTTGTTTTATATTTAGGTATTCCTTGCCTATAGTTTTAAAAGCATGTGTGCAAAATGAGCAGCTTTATTTTGCCCTTACAGGAGAGATGTTCCCAGCCAACCGAAGGGGGATGATGTACTGTAGACTGACAAGGGCTGCTAGGCTCGATCACCGCAAGTGTTTCAAACTGTGGGAGAGCTAAACACAGAGTGAGAACATTTTATTTTTAAAAAGCCTGGCAAGCCATGCTCCCCATATAGCTCACTTCCTCCCAGAAACTTTCCCTAAAATATTTTTGTTTGATATTTTGATCCAAGTCCTTATCAGATCCAAATTCGAGGCTCCTGACATCTGCTCCCATCTCTTCTGCTTCCCTGGGCAGGGAAGGAAAAAGTTGGAGCTTTCAAAAGAGGTAACTGCTGCCTCTGCAGCCTGACTGCAAACACGCTTGGGGTAGTGACAGTGGTCTGCTCTCAACAGTCAGTGTTTTCCAGCTACTACCCACTTCTCCCAGATACAGCCCTGCCATATGCTCAGAATGGAGTAGCCCTTGATGATGTGTTGTATCAAGGATGATCCTGTTTAAAGGCAGCTCTTTGTACGTAACACTCGGGCTGCAGAAGAACACAAAAATAAATATCAGCATTATTGGTGCTGGCAGCAATGCATATAATCATTTGCCCGAAACCTCCTCTTACTAATAGACACTGATTTCAGTCACTTTTTGTCTAGCCAATTTTAACTGTTTGAGCTGGCATTTCTATGCCAGGTATCTGGTTTAGAGACAGATGCTTTGGAGACACTCTAGCTCAAAAAAAGTTAAGGCATTTCTTTGATGAGGGCTGGGCTGGGGAGAGGAAATGCATTGCCTTGCCCAGAATAACAGCAAGACTTATTCTTGCCAAAGATCCTACCGCTATTCAGAGTGGGAACTCGAGATTCAGTGGAAGCAGGAGTAGCTCCTGTCCGGTATCACTTATTTGACTTTGGCCAGGTTGTTCTCACGTACGTCTCAAGTTTCTGAGAGATTTTTTTTAGGTGTTTTGTTTTTAATCTTCTAAAAGCTGAAATACATTTTCTCACAGGCCAAGCCTATGCTTTCTCAGGGCTTTCAAAAGCCATCTACACAGCATGTGAGAGTTCCGCGCTGAGCTTAGGGCTACAGGAGTAAAAGAAGTTATTAGTTGCAGATGCCGCTCCTGGCTCTGAGGCAGGGCTGGGCACCCAGTGCAAACCCAAATTCAAACTGTCAGTGCTCCTCAGCCAGAAATTAAACAAAAGAGGGACTGGGGGGAGATCTGGGTAGAGGGAAACTAAAAGCCTGCTGAAATAGGATAAAGAAGGGAGAAGAAAACCTGATCAAGATCAGGTGAAATGCTGGCTCCCAAGAAGGATGGAGAAGCCCCTGGGCAGAGCTGCCCCAGCACGTACCCAACAGCAACCAGGCTACAGGTAAAAAAAAAAAAACATCCCACAAGGGAAACGTGATGTGCTTTGGCTTTGGTTTTAAACTCACAAAGAAAACAGCTTGTCCACAGAAAAGCCCACATGAAAATGTTGGGAGCATTGATGTTTGGCTTCTCAAACCACGGCCTTTTTGTTTCTCCCTCCTCTTCACAGGAACATCTGGCTTGCTGTAACCCCTGCCTCCCTCACATCACACTTCCAAACATTTACCCCATCAAGTACGTGATCAAACTGTATCATAATGTATACATATGAGAAGGCCACCACATATGTATACAATTAAGGTCACACAGGCATTTTCTGACTTTTGAATCCCGGGCACTGTAAGCTTTCGTACGCTCGAAGCCGTGTACAAACATACGATACACGCGTGCGCAAGCCTCCCTCCGGGATGGGGTGCGTTTGGGAGCAGCATCCTACACCGAGGTGAAGTCTCAATGGAGTCTGTGGGAGCTGCAGGGTGCTCAGCACTTTTGAAAAGCAGAACATTTATATTTAGATTCCTAAATGAACTTCGCAGCCTAAATTTAGGCTCCTATTTCTGACACCAAAAAAATTTTAAAAAAAATTTAAAAAAAAGATCCATATGAGCCTCCAAATTTAGAGCTGGGTACCTCAACATAGTCATCTCGGAGTGAAATGTAAACCTTGCACTTCGGCCCACATTCCTATCAAGTTGATTTCCAAATGGGGAACCGATCAAGCATGCAAGATTTTAAAAGGAAAATAATAATCCAGACTTGCTCGTGTGAATTCCTTGCATCCTGCTTTATTGCTAGCTGCCAGTCAATTGGTTTGGATCTCACTTGCCCTCTTACACCGCTGCAATTCCATCAGCTCAGTGTTGGCTATAATGAAAGCAAGATTTCTGCAAAATTTCCAACTCAACATCAGATGCTAAATCATATTTCCAAAGGGAAGCGCGGCATTTAAAAGTTTTAGTCCCAGCAAAGTCAGTGGGGCTAAGGCTCCTAAATCCATGCTAAAGTTTTATACACCTTTCAATTTTGAGTCGTATAAAATATCACTCTGCAAATATTTTCCATTTGCAGAAATCACCTGCTCCTGACAGCTTCTCAGGGAATTTTTCTTCACGTGTAATACAATCTAAACATATGTGTTGCATTAAGTTGGGTTATACCAGGTCATGCCACCTGACACAGTATATCCCAGCATAATCTAATGCGATGTAAATCACTCATTACAACAAACCTAAAGAAAAAAGAATGAAGAAAAAAACCCCAACGATCCTCCCACCTCGCAGACAGCTGCAGCAGATAAAGTGTCTATATTGTCATAAATGGCCAGGTGAGCATCGGTGTTTTGATGTTATTTCAAGGCGTTTCAGTACACCTCTCTTTCCATGGTGGCCACAGGTACAGTCCTAGCTTGCTGATCACCTAGTGGTGGAAGGAACGGAAGTTTTGTGACTTTGTTTTTAGAGAATATTTCCCATTTTCTTCGCTAATACATGTTACAGCAGAAGGAAAAATGTCAGAAATATTATAGCACAGTCATAAAATTCAATGCAGGTCCAAAGCTCGGTGAAAACCAGCTTGGTGAGGCAGAGGAACAGGTGGGAGAGCAGGCGAGAGGGATCAGCTGTCCCAGGAGCTGAACACAAGCCACGGTGCAAATCCATTCCCATAGAGGCCAGATTTCAGGTTCGCCCACCTCAGCTTAAGCGACAGGAATTAGTAATTCTGCATCACTTCATCAATTCTGCCTAACTGAGGACAAACAGCCTCTTTTACCAGCCCCCCC
>JANZLQ010000001.1:49481226-49494397 GCA_026212715.1 Elanus axillaris | reverse complement strand
TTTTACCCGCCCCCCCCCCCCCCCCCCCACTGCTCCCTATATAAAATAGGGCAGGCAGGAGGAGAGAGAACCGTAGCACAGGTTATCTCCTGCAACAGACCCGCTCCCATCATTTGGAAGTGGCATAGAAAGGTCCGTATACCCCGTTCGCTCTGCACAACTTTTCATCTACATGCAGTCCTTAGAGCTGGCAAAATTATTCTTGGGGTTTTAAAGCAGGCATTGAAAATCAGCAGTTCTTCCATAAATATTAAACTATCACACTCATTATGACAAAGGCATCTGCTGAAGGCGATTATTTGTCTGAACATCCCACACAGCGTAGGTAGAACATGGGTTATGTTAAGAGCCTGTTGTAGGATGCAGTCTTGTATCATTTTATAAAGTATGAATTTTACATCCAAGGGGTAAGCTTAATATCATCAATTATAACCGTAGTAAATTACTGCTGATTTTTTTTCCAATTCTGGAATTTCAAAGTTGTCCATCTATCTACTAGGACTGCACCAAGTTGAATTTAATTGTCAACAGATTTGTAGTTATAGTAATAGGAGCGCCTTGTGAAGTGACCACCAAAGGACGCTTACAGGACCAGGAAAATAACGTCCCTTTACCCCGAAACAAACAATTACTGGTGATGTAAAAATACTGAGTCCCACAGACAAGCATGAGCCCTGCCTACAATTTAGATGATTTCAACTGAACTGGCTTTAAAATCAAATTCATACTAGTGCAGGTACTGTAAATACAGCTTGAACCTTAATTCAATAACGAGATCAACAGTTACACTTAAAGATTGCTTAGCGCTTCAGCAGCGCGAGTAAAATCCTTTTGATCACCTATATTGTGCTATTCATTATTTTCTTTGATGGTTAATAACACTGAAACGGGCTTGTTAAAAAGAATAAAATGAAGTAGAATGCTTATACCTTATTACAAAGTGCATTAGCAAATCTACATTAAAAAGAAAACATCATCAATACTTGATGCTTGTCTTCTTTAAAATCTAGTTGTGTTTTTAACATCAGTAAAGCTTTTGACCCCGCTTCCTTCGCCGTATCCAGAAATGTGATCTTTTGCCCACCAGGCCCACATGCTGACCATTTTGTTACACATCTTTGTTTCCTTCTTTGTGCGGTCTATAGAAAATAGAAATCCGTATTTGCAAACCACGGTGTAATTTCAAGAGGTGAGTGCTGGAAGACATTTTAGTAAGCAAGAAGCAAGCAGTTATTTGACTTGGAGATTTCAACACTATTCTAAGTTGGGGAAAAAATGGCACGAAGACATTGTGCTAGGCAACAGATCATGTAAACATTTCCTATGACAGTCTTTCATCATATATAGGAACATTTACACTGCCAGATCTTGTCTTCTTTAAAAATGTCAGCTCAGTAAGTTTGATGCACATGTGCTCCTTCTGTAAGTGTCTGCTCAGGCAGACAGTTTACTAATTTGTGGCTCAGTAAACCTTTCACTGCACCAAGCACCTTGAGGTTAGCACATCTCTAATCATTATTTGATAACAGAAATCTGTAAGCATCACATCCCTGGTAACAAGAACATTGTATCTTAGCAACCAGCCTTGATATTCAAACAATTTCATTAAAGCGTAGCACCTCTTAGCAGGTGGGTGAGTGCGGGTGTTGATAAACATTTATAACATGATCAACCATTGTGTTTGCCAACACCATAATCAGCATGACAAATTTATGAATTTGTTTACAAGCTCTTAGGTACCAACCTAAGTAGGTAAACTACCTTATAGCACGCTTCTCTATCTATAGATAGAGGCACATTCGGAGATCTGATGCTTCTTTAAATTGAACATATTGGGTAAAAGGTTAGCAGATGAACATCACATGTCACCGTAAAAATCACTATTTAAATTAAGCCACAAAGGATGTGTTAGAGCAAGGGCAAGGATTATTTTTCACCCCCAAGAGAGCAAGGAAATTTAAAGTTGAAACTGTCTGGAATTTATCCCCAGGTCCCCAGCAGGGTAGGGACGAGGACACGGTGCCCCAGCCCCGCATGCGGGAGCATCGCCATCACAGGGCGAGCAGTGGGAACCAGGGGGTCACGGCCAGCGCATGACAGGGAGAGATGCCTTCCCGGCCTCATCCGGAGTTTGGCAGCCCTGCCAAAGGGAGGTACGCAGGATAAGCCGTCTGCCTCCCAAGGGAAAGGGACAGGGCTCAATTTATTTCAGTTCATCAAATACCCTACAGCATACCTATACTAAAGGAGGATGGCAGACTTTGAAGAAAGCAAATCCATCATCCTATTTTGGAAATGCAGCTTGGACATCCTCAGTCATACTCTACAAAAAGGGCTTATATAAACATGTCTTCTGAAGCGGAAGCCCTACAGACCGTATAGGCCAAATTTTGCTTATAGAAACACAGGCAATCCTTTTCAGTTCTATGTTAGAGCCCTGTCCCATGCTATCCCAAGAAAGCTCATCATAAACTTCTCTTCATGAACTACTTCGCTTCATCTTAAAAACAGTTAATTTTGTCAACCCCATGATTTCCATTGAATGTTTTTTTCCAAAACTTGACTCCTCAGATAATTTGAGGTTTCCTAATCTAGGGTCTGATTTTATTTCTGGATCTGGAGTATTTGTTTGTTCTCGTGCCAGTATTGCCATTTAACTGAGACGACTCAACTCTTCTTGGTGTTTCCACTTTTTTTTTTTTTTAAACACACACAGAGCAATCATGACCCCTCTCAGTCTTCATTGTTGCTAGGCTAAACAAATTGTGCTCTTTTATGGCTGTATTACATCAATACAACTCTGTGGAGGGCAATAGGTTTACCCTTTTGTAATCAAAACCAGCATTTGATCTCATGAACTTAAATGGAAATATTCTTCTACAAGTGTTACTTTCTAAAAATGATTTCCAGTGTTGCATTGTTACCCAAAGGAGCAAGAGGGAGAGAACGGGGACAGCCAGAGAAAGTTAGAAGGCCAGCCCAGGGTCAGAAAATTTGACCGCTCTGTTTGTAATCCGAGTGCCAAAAAAAAGGCACTCAACTCCTTTTGAGGGCCAGATTTTATGCAAGTGTTTAGGTTACCAACCTGAATTATGAAATCATTTATCCAACCAAATCCATCTAGAAACGTGACAGTCTCTCCACCCCTCATTTTCTCTGGAAGGAGAAGCCACCCTTACCATCTCACAGGGTTCTCTAAGACCAAGACCCTCAGGCACTACATGCTACTTGCTCAGCAGCTGTTAGAACCAGGTCCAAACGCACACTCGAATTCAAAATTCACATATACCTAACATCTATATTGCGGAGACCAAGCCAACCCGTGGTTGGGAGGCCATATCTAGAAACCTCCAGACGTTGCTTTTCTGAGAGCATCACACTCTTATAACACTATGCATCAGTCAGCCACAGATACCTTTCCGCATTGCCATTTGTGGGGGAGCACAGGCCAAGAAACAAAGGCAGGCAACAGGAGTGGCAAAAATATTTAAGGTCAATGTGTAGATAAACACAATACATATCATACTCCACCTTTGTATCTGATTAATGGATATTTTACTAAAACAAGTCCAAAACACTTGGAAGAGTCAAGAATTCCTTGATGCATCAAGCTAGCCTCCAAAATAATGACCTGTTCCCCTTTTCAGTAACTGGTTTACACTCATTTTTCAAGAAAACCCACTAACAGCCTTGCTAGAGAGGCATTGTGTGTTTAAAATTTACCCAAAGGTGAAGACAAAATGCAAGTAAGACAAACAGGAATATGAAGTTTGTACCTTGTACTTACTGCATCCAAGGTAACACTACCGCATCACTGATTTCACACTGGGCGTGCTACATCAGGCTATTAATCTACCTGAAATACCTGGGACCAAGTGAAGCATTATGAAATAGGTAACTGAGACTCCCTTTTAGAAATTAAAGTCATCCACTGCAAAAAAGAACAACACATTCTATCTTTTAGGCTTGTTGCCTTTGTGGGTAGCTTTCCTCCCATTGCTAAGATCTGATGATAAACCCATATATTACAGCTAAGAAAGAAAACCCACCTGACAATTAGAGTAACATTTGGGGTTTTTCCCCTTTTCTTTTAAACTGACTCTCTAAGTTTGTAAAGCTAGATGAGTTTTAATTAAGTATCTCAAGACATTTAAAAAAAAACCAAAACAACAGAAACAAAGAAACAAGAACTAAGGACTACAGAGAACATTGGCAAATACTGTATATACACACACACTTTACTAAACAAATGCCAAATAGTCATACACATAAATCATATATATATAAATAAAATATAACTTTAGCAATAAATACAGATTAGTTCCACACAGAAAAAAGGGGAAAACCTATTTAAATCAGGAGAGCAAGACAATCCATATTCCCTCCCGTACAAACAGTATACAAATTTAATTTCCAGTAAAAGATGTCTTTTTTGTTATCAAACAATATATATATAAAAAAAAAATTGACCAGCTGTGTTTCCTCATGCCTCAGTTTCACCTTCTGTAAAGTGGAAGAATTGCTTAAATCCCATCTCCTTTCCTGCAAGGTAACATTTAGAAAGCACACCAAACCTGAAAGTATTATTGGAATAGTCTCTTCTGAAAAGGCTGAAGAAATACCATAAAGAACAACATAACTAGCGCAGAGAAATCAAATTCATATTCACTAGCAGGAATCTTTTCACTCTGTGTTTGCATAGCACAAGAGTCTGATCTACAGAGCGAGGATAGCAGTAATCTAGAAAGATATCTTTTCCTCCCTTTTCAGCTCCTTTCTTTTCCAGGATGTCTTCAGTAGTCAAAGAAGAGAAATGGATGAATATGTGCAATGCTATGAAAAGTTTCGAGTCTGGATTAAAATTTCCAAGTATAGTTTGCAATGGGACAGGTTTGGAAGAGACAAAGAAGAGTTTCAAGTGGCCTTCAAGCAGCGTTGCCCTGCTCCCTTAGTACTGATCATGGAAAAAGCCGATATTTTGAGTTCTCACTTTTCCAGCAACCTCAGATTGCAACTATTCCCCAGGAAAGCTTAGTAAAGGCGCGCATGCAGGCAAAAGCTGGTGAAAAACTCTCCTTCTGCGTATCCCGTTTCCTAATACTCTACTACCCAACTCCCAAGCCTGGCTTGTCACATCTCTGCCACACAGAGGAAGCCACTTGACAAAACTTCTTTAGCCACACAATAAATGCAGCAGGCAACTACGCATTGCCCAAGTCAGCAAGGAACAGGCATGGGATCGATAATAAAACATGCTACTACAGAAGCAATAATTACTTAACACCACCACAGGCTAGTTAAATATTATCCCTGTTACACAGTTAGGGAAAGCAGACGGAGGTTGTGTCGAGGCTACACGGAATCACTCGTCAGACATGGACTTTGATCTCCTTGGTTTCGGGTCCCCATTTTTATATCTAGATTCAATGCCAAAAAGGGAAATGCTCCATGTTTTTGAAAAACAGAGATTTGCTGGGGGTGGGAGGGAGAGATTCTAATGCTTTTATGGCCTTCCCCATACCAGCTATAGGACCACTCAACAGTTTTGACTCACAAAAGGAGGAGGAGAAGCGTGCTGAGGCCACCCGTGGCTCCACATTTCCCTCTTTCATTCTTCACCCTTCTCCTCCCAGCCAGCATTACCCCTCCTTCCTGGGAGGAACCTTTCATTGGCCGCTTACAGAGGCACATGTTGGGTATCTGGGAGGTCCCATAAATTTGAAATATCGCTGTGATTCAAGCTCCAGCAAGCTCTTCCTTCCCATACTGGGCCAGGAGCAGCAGAACGGAAGGAGAAACAGGGTCCTACTGCACCAGCTGGGGGTAATAGTTACTTGCAACCAGTATAAGATGCCACAGATGATGCCTGAAGATAAATATACCCCTTTCATATTTAAACAGCATATTTTGCCTTTTTAGCACGATACTACAACCTGGTTTTCATACTGCCAGTTCAGAGCTTCCTGACATTTTCAGCGGAGAAAGGCAAGACGACCAAGGCTGAGGATGTCTATGCAGAGCACTGCAGGTGACCTCAATTTGGGCCCTTGACAAAAATGTCACCACAAAGGATGGCAGAAAAGCTGACTCCAACACTACTCCACTACACAGCAGCTTCCAAGACTCCAAAATTTGTTTCACAAACACTAAATCAAGTCCTCAGAAAATTTTTGCAAACGTTAGGCTGTTGAAGCGCCCGGTCCGGTCCAGTCCCAGCCCCACAGGTTTAAGTAATGAAAGTCTTTGTGCTGATGTACGCTGGCCTGCTGTGTCCTAAAGTATGTCCCTTTGCTCGATTCCTAGCAGAGTATTTCATTCAACACACACCCCCGCCCCCCAAAAAGGGGCAAACCCAACAAAGACCACCATAAACCAGGTAAAGCTGAGTTTCATACTGGCCTGAGGCAACTTATGGGCCACCTACTTAGTACTATCACACTAATTAAGAGTTTTCTAACAGGAGGGGAGGGTGAAAAACATTTTGGATGTTCTGCGGAATGTCCTGGAGCTGTATGAGCTTCCAGGCTTTAGTTCTTCAGAAGCCCATCCAGTAGATTAAGATCTTGCAGCGGTCAGCTGAATTATATATGGTTTTTTATTTGAAGCTTAATGATAAATATGAATTCATAAGGGTATGTGCGTGTATATATACACATGCATCTGTAGTACTTAATCATTCAGATCACAGTGGAAAGTAGTTTTAGCACAGCAGTGAATTTTGCCTTTCCAGTGTGTTAGAGAAAAGAAACAAGTAGAGCTGTGTAAAGCAGAGTGACCTTTACCACTTCTTTAACTCACAAGGAAAAGCTATCGCATCTTAGGGAAAGAACAGTCTCCGTTAAAAGAAGAGACAATCAGCCCATTAGGTCAATTTTAATTTTAAGACCGGAATATTAAATACTCCCTTTGATAATGAATTGTATTAAAGTGATTAAAATCTTCTAATAAAAAATTCCTAATCCCAGACCTGCTGTCATATAAATACATATGGCTCACAATCTCAGTGCAACTTAACGTTTCTAATAAAGTACATAATTTATAAAAAATACAATCTAATCACTTTTAAATTGATTTTGAAACTCAAAAAATATACACTTTTACCTTCCTCCTGATACAAAAGAATTTCAGTAAAACCAATGATTGTGTCTAGCCTTTTACTTCTCTCCTGATCACATGACCACCTCTACAACAAAATCATCTCGAAGAACTCAAGAGAATTTCATCAGATACTGTGAGAGATGAGCGACAAAAGCTACAGGCAGAAATACTAACAAAGATACTTCAGGAAAATGTTATTATTTATAAACACTTTTTCTGTTGCTGTAACACAACTAGGAGACATATGCAGATAGATAAAACACCAAATGTTTATTTTATTTTTTTTTTTTTATGTTTTAAAGTGATCTTTGCATTATGCAGGATTTTTCCTTCAGATCACTGTAATAGTCTTCTGAGAGGCAAGCTGCAATCCCCGTTTGAGTCATCACATTATGTGCTTGTATTAAGTTTTGCATTAAATCCCAGTGCCACCTATAACTTACTACTAATATCTTTACACCACTGAGGCTTTGATATTTGATGGAAAGCCCCTGAAACCTCACCAAGGGTCTCATCAAATCAGGCAAGCCTCACTTTCCTATGTATTTACCAACTGAAGCATATATTCAAGTGAGCTTAGTTTGAGGAGTCCATGGTTGGTTAATCAGCTATGCAGAATTTTCTCAACCTATTGTTTCTATCAATATAGCCAAAATTCTACGAAATGGCAACCCTTGGTGCTATACTCGGATATCAACGCTTTACCTGAATAGAATCAAAATGGTATCTCTCAGTCACATTAATCCCTTACTTCTTGCTTAGTGCAATGCATCTAAAGAAATGAAACTTAGTGAGTCAAGTTTAATGACATAATAAATTCTTCCCTTCAGACAATGTTGAGGCTTAATTCACTAGTGCACTTTAAGCCTTTGCCTTTAGCATCTGATGGGTCATTAGTCTGTAATCCAGCAGCTAGCCTGTTTGGAATCTAAACTAAATCAGCAAGTACCATATCAGTAGTTTCTGAAATATGACTGGCAGGTCAAGTGGCCTCAAAAAGTCTGCCTGGGGCAGTTAAGACTAGGATAGGGCATGACTAGAACAGAACCAGTGATGAATCTGGAAGCATGTACTCAATAAAGACTTCATTCATTCTAACTCACTAAACAGCAGTTCTTCAAATGACTTGACTTATATTTTTGATGTTTTTAACCAGTAGGTCATGCAATAAAATTGTCCTGTATGTGCCAATAGGCTTAACACACAGATCATTGACTTGCATGCTCGGGCATATTTTATTTATATTTTTCCCTCAAGTTTTTCCGTAGCAGCCTTAAATAGGCAATAGACTCATCATCGTGTGGGAAAACATGTAATCTAGTGGACTTAAATCACAGAATTTTCAAAACCAGAAAGCTTGATGAAACACTCCTTTGTTCAAAAAGAAGCTCTGAAATGCCAGTTCCTACACCTGAAAAGTCATATTCTCGAGATGCTACCAATAATCTGCGCTCCCAGCTGAATATTTGCCACATTACATATTAAAAATAGTCCTTACGCAATCATTTTAGAGTTTTTTTCAATACAAACCAGAAAACCAATTCTGCTTTAAAATTTCAGTTGGAGTATGTCAGGCTTATTGGAGAGGAAAGTGTGCTGTGCTCATCTCCATCACCCTCCTCTACAGCACACGCTGAATGCTCGTAGGACTTGATTCAAAGTCCACTTCAGTCAATTGACCCCAGTGGTCTTTAGATCAGGCCCTTAATCTGTACATTGCACTCAGATAATCAGTAACAGCTTAGTTAGAGGACACACATTATTTTCTTTTTTCCACCCATCATTCCCCAGATTCAACAAAACATCTCCAAACCTCTCAAAATAAAAGACTAGCACTTTCAGAGAATACAGTCTGTCATACACTATAGTCACGATTTAAGTGATATTTGCAGCTAAAAAACCCAACACAGTGGGCAAAAGTAAATAAAATAAAAACAGGATCCTGATGCTTTGACTCCCAGAAGATGCGGTTTCTTTGCTACTCCCCTGAACCACGTTTCCACTCTTATGCCAAAGCGGTTTCTCAACGGACACGGAGGATATTGGCAGCAAGCAGGGGGTGGTGGAAAGGAAGACCAACTCTTGCACTGAGATCCATTTTACTTACTTCTCATTTACATTCCCTTACTCACAGTCATGTCTGTAGTACAACGATACTGTGAAATCGTTAATGGGGTAGGACAAATCCACTCTACGCTAGCTGAGCTACCAAGTGTATCACAACCCTATGAAGGGTCCTGCTGACTTCCACAGGACGCAGGTATCAATGGGCAAGTGCTCCAGCGAGCAGCAGTAGCAGAAAAAGGTTGTAAAGCAATTCTAAATACAGGATGAAAATACCAGGATTCAAAAGGCAGAGAGGGTCATCCCCACTCCCACTGCAGAGCACATGTGGGACAGGAGGCCACGATCAACCCATTTGATAGTCACCTTTCAGGCAGCGGTTGTGTGAAATTCAGCAGGGCAAATCCCCAAATATCCCCAATTAGAAGGATAACTCATTTCCAGATCCAGCTTGCTCAAAGTTGTCTACAGATTAATTTAAATATGCATTAAACACACTGTGTAACAGAGGCAAAATTACTTATTGCTTTAAGCATGCCCATGCTACTTTAAAATAGGCTGGCCGTCATGAGCATTTCTCCTATTATCTTTGGTGACATTTAATCAGTGCTTAAATGTTGGGAACACAAGGGAAAGAAATCAGGTTATATATTTGGAAAGGCAACTCTTAGAAATTAGGCTTCTTTCCAAAAGAATGCTTAACTGGTTGCTCACTGACTAAGCAAACGTAGTTAACACATACGCTTTCTCCCTGGTAGGAGGGAAGTCACAGGACAGCCCAGCCAGGGTCAAATCCTTTCTGGGGACACACTGGCAAAGCTGAATTCAAATTCCCAGAAGACTCAGACCAATAACTTTAGCCTCTGTACAGTAATATTCCCTTCTTCTGTGTCTCTCAGACACACTGCAGAAGTAGAAGGTATTTACAGAAATAAGAAAATATAATTTTTTTTTAATTTATTATTGAACTATCAAAGGAGCTCTGTCATTTGGGATCTCCCTCCATCTCCAGCCTTTGTATTCCAAGGTACTTCAGTAACAGCAGTAAGTGAGACTAAAATGCCAACTTGAGATTTGCATTATAAATGGCATATACAAAGAGAGATTTTTTTAAACTTTGGTTGATCTAGCATATCAAAGATCTTTTTCTCTCTTTTTCTAAGCTACTTCAGTGACTGTATTGAAGTGAACTGAAAGGATTAGCTTGAAAGTGGCAAGAAATCTGGCATGCAAAGAAAAAAAATTCCCCCCCCTCCCCACTTATTTCAGTTGAACTCTTCATTATATGGGGGCCCCTTTCCTCTTCTGAAACACGTTTTTCTCTCCGTCTTTCTCATGCTATCCCGTGCTGTGTCAATACCAAACAAGGTGAAAACACAAAGCACGCAAGAACAGCTCCTGACACCGGTTCTTTCAGCCCCTGTTCAACCTTCTGCATTGCTAAACCGAGCACCGGAGTGAAGATTACAACACATTTGTTCGTTATTTCCTCTTGAGCCAGAGCTAGCAGTAAATCCAGCGATGCTAATGGCCTCTGCCTCTCCCACACCTTATCCTGGGCCGCTTCCCTAAAGCGCAGACCACTCGTGTGATTGCGGTACGCGTTGCAGAAACGAACACAGAGCGTGTTCTCCTCTTCCCAAGGAAATCACACACTGTTTTCACTGCTTGCGGTGCGGTTAGCACAGCCTTGCTCCAGTAACATCTATCTGGGAAAAATGAAACAGCATGGAAAAGTCACTGGGGGAAGAAGAGCAGAAGGAATGACTCAGCTCTGAACATGAATTCAGACGAAAATGAGTAAGAGCTCCCAAAATCAAAAAAAGCTTCATGACCACTGATACCAACTCTCCATTCAGACATGTTCCTATTTAGAAAGTTCACAACAAGTCAGAATAGTCTTCAGAAATATTGGTCGCCTTGCAGCTCCCTACCTAGCCTGATGTCCTGTCTCTTTTCTTGAGTAATTAAGCAAACCAGCTGCATTTACTTTTTGAAACAAAAGCCCTTTATGTTTACTGACAGGTTCAGCGACAGTCCTACCCAAACAACCCGCATCTCCTAGATAACAGTCTCAGAAATGAGCTCCCAGCCTGTGTTTGGGAAAAGGCTGAAGGTCTGAGGGGGAAGAAGGGGCCAGCAGGCAAAGGCACGGGGAAGGGTTTGGGTTTCCCATGCCAGGGCTGAAAACGAGCGGACGGCTGAGTCAGAGCCGCAGGGCTCCCTTAGTGCTCTGTGTTTACAGGCTTCATTTTTACTCCCATCGCAGAAGTTTTGCGCTGGCCACTCTAGTCCAAGCTCATTCCTCTTACATCAGTGACTTCAGGGCAAGATTAGACGGACACGTAGCAGGGAAAAAGCCGGTTCAGGACAGCGAAATCCTCGCTTTCTTGACTCACTTGCTCGTGCCGGGCCAGCCCAGGCGCTCGCGGTGGGAGCTCAGGCCGGCTGCCGACTGCCACGCGTGCGAGGACAGACCATGGGACAGTCAAGCTACCCAAACCATGGGGAATGTTATTCCAAACACAACCAAACAGAGCTTATAATGACATGCCACAGGGATAGTCTTTAATGTGTGGCTTCTAGAAGTTGATTTATCAGCAACTAATTACAGAAAATACTAGGGGGCTTTCTTCACATCACGTAAGCTACAATAGATGCTCCATCCCTCAGCGCCGATGACACAGGCACTCTGTCAAAGCTGAATAGCTGCCTACTGACCCCTCCTCTTCATCAAGGGGGACTTGCTAATGTCCTGAGCTAAAACTGTGCCGGCACCAGCTGGCAGGCACGCTCGTGAACCTACAAAACCCACCCCGAAGACAGGCAGGACCTCTGAAACCTGCAGAAGCAAGACCAGAATTTTTCCTTCATCCCAAGATTAACTGCGGAAGAGTGCTACAACAGCTATTCATCAACACCACCACCTAAAGCCTTCCTTACTGCATATATCAACGTGTCTAGGGCTGTGACTAATGTAAAAGGCACCACCCTATAAAAAGGAATAAAAATGAAGAAACCATCAGTAACAAGCATCAAGTCAGCTGTATCAAGCTAATTATTTTTTTTTTATGTAAAGACTTTAAGTAAATACAGACTCAAAAAAAGGCCTTCTTTTTCATCTTCTCCTGATAAAGAAATGCAAAATATTAAGTCAGTTTAGGTTTATTTCAAGTAGTCTTAAAGAGCTAAATAAAAATAAGCTTCCAAAACACCCGGAGAAGCTACCAACCTGTGATCCCACAGAGGCTATATGGATGCTGAGCCACACATAAAATACTGTTTGCATATGTGAAGTTCAGCACACAACAGACTTCTGAGAACCGAGTAATGTCAAATAAAAGACTAGCTGCGTTAATAGCTATATTTACTTTTGCCGTTGCTATATTCGATGTTCCTATAAGACAATGTAGAAGTAGAGGAATTAATTGTCTGGGTGCTCGCAGAGGAGAGCCCACCTTCTCTAATGACCCATCCAACTGGGTCAGCCTGAGCCTGATTGCAGAAATGAGCAATAAAAAGTTTAACACTGTCTGAAATAATCCCGGATTTCATTTAATCTCCCTCCTAGTACTAAAAATAACAGAGAGCAATAAAATCTCAGATGGTGCATATTGCAAGAGCTGCCGTTTAATCTTGCTGATGAGAAAAAGAAAAAGCGACAGACCCCTTTCTCAGCTTCCTGACACTCAAAATTTTGTTTTTTTCCTGCACTGTTGGAATATGCACCTACTTCCTTGAATTAACAGATCTCCAAATAACACACACAGGGGCTATTTTCCTACACATAAACATGCCTTCTCTGTTCACAAGAGGATAACTGGGTTTGGGAAGAAATATAAAAGAGTTGCTAAAGCCAATAAAGTAATTTCCTCAGCCACACATATGGCTTCTAAGTTTAATAGCAATTATGTCATTTTTATATATGATTCACTTGATGTTGTTTTTATGTGAATCATTTGACATATATAACTCCGGCAGATTTCTTAAATAAGCATATCACCAGAGA
>JANZLQ010000001.1:49451554-49481186 GCA_026212715.1 Elanus axillaris | reverse complement strand
CCCCAACTTGGCATGCAATTAAGAGAGAAGACTAAACTTAGAAATGCAGTAGAGGCATTTTGAGAAAATGAGGTTTGATAGACCACGGATTTTCATTTTGGGGGGAGGAAGGGGATTGCAGAGCAATCAATCGGGGGCTGCAGCAAGCTAACACATAAAAAGGCTTTGCATTCAGCCGTCTTCCCTGGTGTGACCTGAGGAGCATCCCTGCAGCACCCCGGCTTTCTCCGGCACCCCAGAGGGTGTGCAACCACCCCGTGCACAGCTCGGAGGGCTGCAGCCCTTCGCCCTTCCCTCGCAGGAGCGGCAACGCAAACGTAGCCACAAACACCTGCGGCCTCAGCACTTGAGCAGGTGCAGCAGGGACACCGACACCCCCAAATACACCACGTTTTAATTCTCACTTCTCTTCTTGCTGGGGATAAGAGGGGAGGCCAGCACTGCAGAGGGAACAGGGAAGGAAACAACCCAGTCAAAGAGGTGTTTACAGTTTTCTTGCCCGACCTCCTTGTGCTCTCACCACAACACACACCCTTCTTTCCAGAAGAAATTTTATACCCTACAACACCCCTTCCTCATTTTCAAACCGTTCACCGCCCTGGTGCTCGGTAACCTGCGCCTGGGCCACCGGCAGCAAACCAGCTCTTCCTCCCTGTTCCTGGAGACACGCAGCTGGGCATCCCCTTCCCCTCCGATATCAGATCAGCTCCTCATGCTTTCAGGATCAACAGTCAGAGAGGTTTTATTTTTCCAGCTTAACTCTTTTTAGCTTATTTCCATTAGCTCGCAGCTCAGCATATAAAGGCAAAATACCCGACTCATTGCATTTATGGGGCTCGAGTGAACCAGGCACAGGCATTTTCCACACTCTTGTTGTTACTCTACTTGGGGAACAGGCATCTTTCAGAAGGAAAGCCACTTCTCTTGCTAGAAAATAGCATTGAAAACCAGTTGTAATGCCTTCAATTTTAACTGCATACAAAAGCTCTACAGCAATTTTACATCAGTTACTTCTTTCCATTTTATAAGCCCCACAAGCTAACACACAAATAGGGGAGTCCTCACTCACAAAAGTGCAGAAAGAAGAGATACCAGCTCACAGAAACTACTCAGAGCAGCTATCTATGTACCTTGGCTAGTATCAAAGGAACAATTAAGCACACACTTAATATAATCACACAAGTAAACGCACTAACTCCTTTAAGACAACCCTATTTGCTTGTTTTATTTAAGAACATATTCAAGAGATTTGTTTGACAAAAGCAAAGCAAACAGCAAGACCAGAGCTCAAACACCAAACATCCAGGAGACCAACCACTCCAAGCCTTTTCTAGCACAAAAAGGAAAATCAGGTTTCACTGCTTAGTTTTTAAACACGAAGAGATCACAAGCTAGCACAACACATCACCCCTGCTTTGTTTTCCCACCCCCAGTGGCTGTTCTTACCTTAAAAAATGAGCGCACTCTTTCTTCTTTCCTTCCGTCCTTCCTTCCTTGACCCAAGAACCGAGAGAGCCCAGCTCCTCTGCTAGTCACCTACCCACAGTCGAGCCCAAGTGAAGGCACCTGTGCTGGTGCAGCCCCACCTTTGCCAGCCCACACCTTGGCCAGAAAGCCTCAGCAATGCTGAGCTAAGTGGCAAGGCTTTCCTTTACCACGCACACCTGGGTGCACATGAAGGAGGTTCATGGAAGTCCATAAGCAAAGCCATCTAAATTGGTGAGATGTGTGAAGCTTACATGTGAAATCATGGTGAGAGGTTCTCTTGGTTTCTACAGTTGAGGATGCTCCTCAGGGTCTCAACCACTTTATAGCAGTGGATTCAAGAAAAGAATAAGAGCAGCTGTTGGGTGAAACACCTCCTGAGCAGCACTAGGGTCTCAAACGTGCTGCTGCACTTACCCACATGCTCATATTGAAGTGCAACAGTTTCAAGAGGATTGGGAAAGTCTTTGTAGGTTCAGGGGCAATGTCATTTTTCTGGAGGTCGGGTATTTGGATCCAAATCATTACCCTAAGTCAGGAGAAGGCAATATTCAACGCTGACCTTCTCCTGTAGCAAAACCTCTGCCCATAGTGCCTCCTTGCCCCTGCATGCAACCCAGCATGGTCAAAGCACCTGCTGCAGGCTTGAGCCCCTGGGGCAGGGTAGGTATGGAGCAGAGGTGTGGTGAACCACAGCAGTTTTAGGCACAAAGCAGGCAGTAAATAGCCTGCTGGCATTGGGCATTAGCACATCTGTGTGGGAAAGGAGCATCAGCATCAGGAACTGAAACACAGGCAAAGGGAGGAGCAGGGGGGGCTCATAGCACCCAACGGGTCAGATGAATTTCCCTGGTGAAAACACCCCAGAGACATCAGGACAGTTGTCATCCCCTGAAAAGTTAACCTGGAGGTGCACCGTGTTCACGCTGAGGTTAACACGCCCATGAAGTTTTTTTCTTACAGCAGTGGTCCTTTCTCCTGCCACTCACTCGTTATTTCAGGTGCTTATCCCTGCTGCTCATGCTCAGATGTTGCAGATAGGAGCTCTTCACTCCTAGAAGTTTTGTTCATTTTCATTCAAAACCTGTTTTTTCTCCCTTTTCCTTCTGCTGTAGAGATCTGGCAATCTGGTTTTATACAACAAATGATTTCCCAAAGACAAGTGTACTGGCAGGAATCAATACAGCTGGTTTGACTCCCCTGAGATACAGCTTGTTCAAGGTGAAAAGCCTGCTGAGCTTTCTTTACCTGCCTGGTTAATGAGTGTTATAAATAAGAAAGTCATAGGCAAACAGAGTTCACCTCCTTGTGCGTGTCTGGCAGGACCATCTTCCCTGCAGAGGAGACAGGAGCTCCAAGATCCAAGATGCGACTACATCATGAAGGACCAGCTTCGGAGTAGCTGTCCCAGCTCTTGGGCACAGCACACCTCCCAGCTTACTGACCAGCATTTTCCATCCTGCCATCTTTTCCCCACATCAAAAACGTTAATCTCTGCTGGTGTACATGCAACTGGTCCAGTGTTCATCCCAGGACCCTACCTTTGTTTTGTGAACACTCATTTCCCTTTGCAGGGATGCCTACAAACCCGCAGCAGTCAGCTGTGGCTTCCAGGGAACCACGTGCACTTCCTCAAAGCTTTGGAAAACACTGAAGCTTGAACGCTTCTCAAAAGTGAATCCCCCTGCCTCCTTTTTGATCCTGTTTACTGTGTACACTTGATGAATACAACCGCATTCTGAGGCTACACATTAGCAACACCACATGCCCTGGTCTAACAGAAACCGGGGCAAAACATTAGTAATAAAGCCTTTTTCTGCTTTGCAGGAAAATTAACCGCAAAATGCACCTATGACACATACCAAACGGCACGTCTTCTGCTGCGTCTCCACCTTCCTCGCCTTCCTTTTCCTGTGGCTGGTCCGTCTGTCCTCACTCGGGAGCTTTGATTTCACACATCTTTACCCACCGCATCCACCCTGCTCGCTGTGTCATCGTCAGGTGCTTCGTGATTTGTAAACCTGCACAGCAGTTATACTGTGCGGTTTCCCGTCGTCCCTGGGCCACCCTGACTTCTGTATTTTCTGCTGCTGACAAACCCACCTTCCATCCGTCGCTGGCCCCCAGGGCACATGCTTCCACCCACCCCCTGTTTCATGTGGTCTGCGCTCCGGCTGCTGGTGGTGCGAGCCCCTCGTGGGCTCTGCCTGCTGAGTTCCAGTCATCAGTGCCCCGTGCCCTGCCAAAACCAAATGAAATAATCCTGCTGGCAGGAGGATGGAGATAACTTTGCAGAGCAGCCGCATCCTTCCTTCGTTCCCCTCCCCGTGGCTCGCTCGCCCAAGCTTTGCCGCTGTAGACCCTCCATGTGGTCACACCTGGAGGGCTGATGCTGTCCTGCCGGGCTGTATCGCCAGGGGCATCCAGCTCAGGAGCTCCTGCTCCGCTTAACTCCCTTAGGAAGGTTTCCCAAGTCCAGATGAGTCCTGAGAAGCATTCACACAAAGAAGACATCCCAGCTGCAGAATCCGCAGCGCAGACAATCTCTGCAGTCCCAGCCGTGACGCGGTCAAAGATTGGACTAGACCTGTCAGACACGCTCCGAAAATGCCATAGACCTACAACATTCTAGAAAAGAAGCAGAGTGGCTATTTGGCTAGCAAAGCAAAGCAAAAACAGCTAAGGACTGTCCTTGCTTCCCCATGACTTCGTTGGCCAATTAGGAAATAACTAACCTGGTTCACTTTAAATATTGTCGTATGCCATATAACAAAGATATTAAAATTTTCCGGGTTTTTCTCTTCCTCAGATTGACTGATGCTGCAAAAGGACAGACAAAGCTTGGTCTAGATGAATTTTCAGTCTTTCTAAAGTAAATTGCATATATTTAGTGAAATTGCGTGCTGCTGATATATATTATTGGCCTACAGAATGAGACAAACACACACACCCAAGGAAAAGGATTAACTGAAATAATGTCGATTCTAGGAATTAAAGTTATTGGAATTCAAGCTGAAGCCCATTTCCAACACGCAATCTTAATGTGATCTTCAGGGAGCTCTGAAATTATCATCTTCAAGTAAGTGATCTTTTCATGCAATTTTATTCTAGCACTATATCTAGGTATCTTCTCCATAACTTCTATGTCCACAAGCTTATTTATCTCCTTGCTAAAGTTCAAAATCTAATTTCCAACACAGGTTACTTACTGTAATAAACTGTACAAGCTTTAAAGTGACAAGTTGAAAGATACAATTTTTTAGAGTTATGAATTAATAGCCATATATGTCAAAGAAAGTGCCAACTTTTTCATATTTATAGATATATTATTGAAATGATAAAAAATGAACTGAGGAAAGAGAAAAGAAGTGAGGAGAACTACATATAATGAATCAAACATACTTAACAAGACATGTACAGACACTTTAGTGTGCATCTCTTTTATTACATTACATTAATCAAATTCTGCTAAAGACATCCATCTAAGCGAAGTGTCACAGTGATATTCTATAAAAACATTCTTTTGAAAAAGAGTCTTCCCTGACAGCGGTATCAACTATACTGTCTTAAGTGATTGTCAGGACTGCATTACTCAGAAATTAAGAGAATTTATGCAAGCGCCTCGCGAGCTCCCCTGAAGAAAAAATAGTTTAATTGGAGCAAGTGTACAAACTCTGATAAAGGCTGGTAAAATACGGATAAGTGATTTAACCTAGAGAAGCCTGAAGTGGGGGGTTTCCACTTCTTCCTTCTTTGGTTCACAGCACCAACAGACTTTCTTAGTCTGGAAAGTCCTGGAAGAAAATCCTCCCCTCTGCTAAAATGGGTAGCAAGAGTATTTTTTCTAAATTATCCCGCAAGATCTGATCAGCTGAGATTTTTCGTGCACTTTTTCTGCATGTATTTATTTATTTATTCTAATGAGCTTACAAAGAGCTCTCAGGAAGGCAATGGAGGTTTCTTTGCCGTGCAGATGTGAGGCCCAGATGTGGCACGGCTTGGCATGGCCTGGCCCTGGGGAGCAGAGACCGTTCCGGTAGGCTGGGCAGGTGGGTCGTGTCCACGTGCGGGCTCATGGCATACATCAGGCCTGGCGTGATCTTCTGCCTTCCTACTAATGGGCAGACTCCAAACCAATGGGCTCATTACAGGCAGCTTGGTATTTTTATACCTTATTGTAGCTCTGCATTTCATAGTGGGATTTATAATGGGTCTCCCTTTGTTGCTTGAAAAAGATGACGTGGAATTAAAATTTGCTTTAATTCTGGTGTTATTTCATGTCCTTTTTTAACACTGTCTAACCCAGGATTTCTTGACTTTGACCATGCCTAGAAAAAATATGAATACCAGAATTCCCATCAAATAGTGAATCTGGATTACAAGAAACTACTTTCAGACTCCAGTGCCGGCGAGCCACAGAGAACGAGGGGTGAAGGGTACCGCATCACTTCTCCTCCATTATTTAGATGCAATGGGATTCATAAATCCGCGGAGGTGACATCCATTAGGTAGTATTAAGGTAGTAGTGGTATTCCCACTCAGGGCTGGGCTTCCCACTGGGGGGCTGATTTTACTCCCCTGCAAATCAAGGGAAAGCTCCTCAGGGTAATCCCTTAATGATGCGGCATCAAGTGTCAAAATATAAAACAAGGAAACAGTTCACAGGGAACAGTTTTATCTAAATGATTCAACGACAGATCACAAAAGCAATGATTTGCTATTCCCAATTACTCCACTAATTTCACCATCAAACTATTAGCCTGGATGTTATTCAAAACTCAAAGTCAAGGCTGCAAATGCCGAACACAAAATTCACCATTTGCATAACTTATTAACTGAAATATGTAATTCATGTGACAGACAGAACATCAACTTCAAACTGTGTTTTCAGCCACAACGAGGGCTGTTTGATCTACACGGGTTAGTTCAGGCATCTACTCAGGAAAAAAGCGCACACACACGCGCACAATTTGTCAAACTAGTCGACGCAGTGCAATTTTGCAGTGAACTGTGTAAATACAGGAGAATTGTGAACACGTCGGATCAAAATTCTGCCATGAATTCAAACTAATATTTACCGAACATCCAGTTCACTGTTCGCTCAGCTGCTCTTATCAATGTTATAATAAACTATAAATCCTAGCGAGCCCTGAGGCAACTTAACTGCTGTAGTGATGCTGGAGGGTGATTAGGAAAAAAAACTAAAGATAAGATCCATTGTTTTTTTCATGGTTGTGCACATCATTTTTCTATTTCTGATGCTTTATGTGTGATAATCTGAGCTTCCTCAGAGGTAAATTCTCATCTAATCATAAGTCCCCACACATCAACAGAACATATCCTATGTGGTCTAAGAACAAAAAAAACAGAGAGCAAGAAGTGCTTCATTAAGAAGATGGGTTTAACCTACTGTAAGCTCATTTTTAGGCTGCAATAAAAGCCCTGGAAAAGGTGAAAATTAAAAGATGCCACCTAAAGAGCTCTCTAAAATTAGAATTAATTTTAATCTGCCTGAAAAAAATCTGGATGGTGCTGACAGCTATTTTTAAAAATACATAGTATCAAACAAAAGGAAAAGGTAGCTCTATTGAAAAACAGGGCAAGTATCGTATTCTGCCGGTCAGCGTTCTACCTATATCACATGAAAAGGTATTGACGGGGCCCATCCTGCGGCAGGTTTGATACATACAACGTACAGGGAGGGGATCCAGGGTCCAGCCAGGTTAGGGTAAGAGGAGGAAGGGCACCAAGGGCAGGGGCAGAGGAGGTGCAAAGGGGTCACCTCTCATTTTGGTAGCCCCACAATTGCCAGAGAAGGGTCTTGGGTTTCAAAGGGACATCAAAAAGCCGTATTAGTATATTCTGCTCCGTAACCGCTCACCGCAGCACTGGGAGGCAGGAGACATCTCCTCCCTCTGTTTTTTGGGTGGGAGCATCCCTGCCCCAGGCGGGTTCTCTTGCTTGGCCTGCTCCACCACAACCAGAGCGATAAACCAGGAGGATGAGGTGACTTAACAGCAGATGACTTCAAGATTTCCCCCTTTCCTGGTGTTTCTACCTCTGTCCCTGCCTGGGTTGGCACTGCGGGGAGCCCACCCCTGGCTCTCGCAGGCCAGGCTGACCTTTCTCCTGGCTGTCCCAGCCAGCCGCGTGTCACTCGCACGCACGGCGGCTGCCAGGATCAGCCCCAGCGACTGGAATTTGCCTCCCTCTAAGTGACAGCTGCCATTTTAATGATCCGGCAGCGAAGGTGAATTTCATCTCAGGAGGCAGAGCGGGAATGCAAAAAAAAAAAAATTTAAAAAAAAAAGTGTTTCCACAAGAATCTCCTGAAGATCAGATGGCTAGGAAGCGATTTGGGGGTGAATTCTATATTTAAAAAACATTTTTAGCCAATTTAACAGATAACTTAACCAGTTGCTATGTTGCAGTGATGTATATTTATAACTCTGTTTGAATGGTTTTGTATTAAAGTGTCTGATTTTCAGTGGTTTTTAACAGAACCCTACTCTTCCCTGTCCTCATCTGCCTGGTGAGATTGTCCAAAGACAGCCTCCTGCCAGACTATTACACTTTAAAAATCATTTCAGTGACTTTCCCCCTTGGTAATGAGATGGAGTGATTAGAAGAGCTTTCACAATTACCCCACCGTTTTCCTTTAAGACACATATGAAAATTCCTTCCCTTTCTCAGCCCTTGGCACGTTCAGAGTTACTGTTCCCACTCACAGCTGTCACTACCATGCAAACTTAATAAATTCCATCTATGCATGACTTACTTAGCTAACCTCCATCCACCAGAGATATACGCTTCTTACTCAGACAAGCAGGACAATAACATAGTAGAGCTTCAAAACAATAGCTCTCATGTTTCAAATATGTATAATACTGCGAGGGGTTTATCCCAGCCCTGGTGATCCTAACCTCACAAAAAGGAGCTTTTCTTTCATACTATTTAACTTTTAGAATTTCTTTGGGGGGGGGGGGTGTTCTTTTTTTTTAGTGGGGCTTTAGGCGGTTGGTTTTGACTTGCCCTTTTATTTATTTATTTATTTATTTATTTTTAATTGAAAAGTAGTTTGAAAATGCACAGGATGGCCATTTAGAAAAAGGGAGCCCTTCCAAAAACATAAAGGTAATTATAAAGGAAGAATTAAATAAAGGAAGGGTTAAAATGGACAGAGTTTCCCCTCACTGAGCAGAACGCACCCCAAAACACAGGCAGCCACATTCTGACCTAAGCCATCTTTGAAATTTCCAGTAACAAATGAAACCTCTGGAACTGTTGCAAATTTAAATCCACATAACCTGGAGTAAAATCTGGCCCCGAACAATTTTGTTAGCAGCAAATTTGTCATGCGCATTAAACCCTCCCCAACAACAGCCTCGGGTCACGTCAGCTGCGACCCTCCACCATGCCGGATACCTTTCCCCTTTGCCACCTTGTCCGTCATTAGAGCAATCAGCACTTTTTGGAAGAGCTCAGCATTTTTCAGAATTAACACCGTAAGAGCAGTAATCATGCCTATGTTAAATAAATACTCCCAAATGCCAGGTAAAATGCACATCAGAGCGCATCAGGCAGCCGCACAAGGTATCTGGAGGCAGTAGAACAAAGTACGCTTCACTTTGCATTAGAGCGGGCAAGCGTTGAAGCCTACGAGCAACAGAAAAATGCAGGATGAGTAATTTTACTAGGTGCTTCCTCACAAGATTTCCTGGGGCCAAGCACTGTCCTGGCTTCCAACCTACGTAATTTTGATTAAATCAAGAGCTGTTTATCAGTATGCCACAAAATGACAGGAGCCAGATGCAACAGGATTGAATCCTAACACAGGTAAGGGTGCAATAGCGGCAGAGCTGCTAATGCTGGTAACTGCTAGGCTGATTAACTTGGGTTTGAGGATGGACAACGGAAAGGTCCATTCAAGCCTTTCCTTGTTCAGTTTCTCCTCTTGAAAGTCCTCTAGATCATATTCAATGGCGGATTTCCAGACAGATTTAGCCTACTATGTATTGCCTAGGCGCTATGATACAGTAAATCCAGTGCAATTTTGCAAGTGTGAATCCGGAAGAGCAGGATTTGAAACACGATGCAGACCATCAGAAAATATCTTTTTCTTTATTTTCTATCTTAAGAGCTTTGGGGCACACTTGAAAAAAACGGGGCCACGAGAAGGAACGTTGGCTTGGAGCATCTCTTCCTCTGCTCGCCCCGAGCTGGTGATGACCGTCTTGACCTGACTCTACGGACCACGGTCCTTGGACCCCAGCGCCTCGCTGCTACCAGCCATGATCCTGCCGGGTGCCCCTGCTAAAGGGGGAATCAGAGGAAGCTTGAGGGCATTCAGTGAGTTTGCAAGAAATCTGAACTTCTTCCTAGACCAAAGCTTGCTTACGGTACCTGCCCTCATCTTTCAAAGAAAAAAGATTGCACAACAAATGGGACGTGCAAACGTATCAGAAAGGTGTAATGCATAACAAATACAGTTCAAAGATGTCATTTCTTGTAGCATATTCATACCATTAAATTCTATTATAGTCTCAATTTCCACTTGGAAAATGGATGTCATAAGAGCACGTATAAATTATTCACATCTTTACTAAATGAAGGGCTATCAAAAAATTGTCACAAGCTATCCATACGCAGTATGACTGGAGACACAATTGACAATGTAACTAATATTTTTAATATCCCAGTTACTTTGTAATTACAAGAACACTGATATTTTACAGTACTAGTTCAAAGTGTGAAACTAGGAAAACTAGCAAATTTGGCGAAACCTATGGGCTTGATCCTGTATCCTTTGAAAAACCCAGGCGAGCGAGAAGCGCACGGTGTTTTTATGGACCAGTGGGTACTTTTGGGTATGCGCAGAATGAAGAAATAGAGCCCCATAGTGGTTAATCCCCAAAGCTAAAAATAAAAACAAAACAAAACCCTACTGAAACCAAAGCCTTTTAAGCTGCTATCTCATATTTTAAGCGATTTATTAAAATGTTAATTATCTGAATAACATTATGCTTGAATACAAGGGGAAAAGGCATTTTGAAAATTGTGCGCTTTTTTAACTGGGAGGGTAATTCACAGATTTCTTCCAAAATGACAATTTCTTTTTTATTCAGCAGCTTGAACGCTAAGTCAGAGCACTCTTCAGACTGCAAATATAGCAATTATCCCAAGTAATGCTTTGACACTGTTACCACAGGCAAGTGGCCAAAGTGCATCAGCAGTCAAAATATCTAAGCAAGTTAACAAGCTCCTTTTACTCTCAGCAGAGCAGGAGAAGAAAGGGAATCCAACCCCTGAGAAATGTTAAAATAAAGGAGAAAGAAAAGCTGCTGGTGTTTGTTAAAGAAAATGGTGTCACTGTCTCGGCCTGATCAAGGTGTAATATCTGAGTCCCTGACAGATGTCCCTGGCCGGGTGGGATGGGGAGGGCTCTTCCCGAGCATCTCTGCCGCGTGTCCCCAGCTAATGACTGGCTGCAGCCCACCAGGACCCGCCGTCAGCCCACACCTTGCTCCTTGCTTTGGTGCTCTTTCTCCTCTCTCTTTGCCCCATTTTTTTTTTTTTTTCTTTTTCAGCTCCATTTGCAAAATACCCCCACATGTACCATACAAAAGACATCTAAACTCATTAAGGAAATTCCCAAAGAACTATTAACAAATCATTTTGCTTCAGCCAGAGATATCAGATTTAATTAGGTGAGCGGTGTTGATGGGGTGCAAAAACAAAAGCCATCTCCTGTCTGAAAAGGTTCAGGTCCTATGTAGGCCCCATTCTTTCCTCTATGGCACAGACAATAATTGAGCATTTTTTTAAAGGACATAGGGATGAAAAGAGGACTCTGTCTCGCAGACAAAAGCTTTCAACTAAGATTTGTTTTCCTTTCTCACCAGGTGACTTAAAGGGAAAAAATCTTCAGCTGTAAAGAAATGGCTATAACCTACAGTGAGAACACAGCGACAGAGAATATAAAACAGCTCTAACAAGCATAATTTTTGCAAGCGATTAATCAAAATGTATTTAGCCAGTCATTTTCAATGATAATCAAAAGACCTGCTTAAAACAATAATCATTTTGCAATAATAACAGTTATGTTCATTCAAATGCAGGCAGGCTCTGCTGCCTGGAATGAAACGTCGACGTTGGACCCTGCTACGACGCCCCAAAAGACTGAAGGGTTTCTCCGGCTGGGAAATCACCGGGATGGAGCCTACAGGTTGCACAGATTAATGCCCTATACGGCACGGCAATGCAAAGTGCCAGGGAGCCAAAGGTTTATTTTTCCTCTCTTGTTTTAAATCTTCAGGTTAATGCTATTTGTAGGTCTGGCCAGTTGTCATTTTAGGGCAGTATTATCTGGGCGGGAGGATAATACCTCCGTGTTACTTGGTGTGTAATGGGAATGTTTTCCGAATGGGTTCCAGAGACTCCAGAGATCACGTACTGTTAAAGAATAGACTCATTCCAGTTTTTCAAATACGTCTTCAAATTAAGAGGCTTAAGAAATACTAACAATTGGCATATGCCTTTGTGGTACCAGCTATTACTCCAGACCTTTAAGCATATTCCTCATCTCTCCTTCCCTCTTGCACCGAGATGAAAAAAAGCAAATCCCACGTTAGTCGTCGGCATATCACATCTGAAACCGCTCTGGGTTCTAAGAATATATCTTTATAATTTGAGGCTTACAAGGAGCATGCACCAATTAACACCGCGGAGGAAGCTTTTGATACAAATCATCATTAAATAAACATGCTGAAGCTTTTCAGAACCAGAAGCTATAAATGATAACAAAAGAAGTCAGCAGATCCAGCGTGAAAGCGCAAAAATCTCCTCCAAAACGTACTCTGATGCCACTACACAAAAAGCAGCGGCTGGCAGAGCTGCCATAAGCAGGAAAGAAAACGGGGGAAAAAGTTTAAAATCTGCCATTTTAATTTTTAATTGTTCGAAAATGTTTAAGGGCGTATATTTTACGCCTGCGAGAGATAAGCGCTGCAATCCAGGACAGGAAGAGTAACAGGACACGCTTCTAGTCCTGAAAGTCAACAAAAAATAATTTGGAAGTATTTTTAACTTATTTTATCTGAAGCCCTGACAGTTAATTTGGTGTGAAAAACTGCAACAGTAGAAAACAGATGTTAAGGGGCAAGCATATAGTTAGGGTCAAAACAAACATAAAACACAGCTTCCATTTCTAAGGGAGAAAAAAGATTTGTCCAGCAACAGGTTTTATGCTAAACCTGCTTTTTTATTGTTCTGCTTGTGATATCTGCAGACTACACAATGCAATACTGTCTGCCATAGTGCAATACCTCTCAGCACTAGTAATTTAAGACTTTCTTCTCTGTAATACACTAAACCATCATAACCTGTCTCTTCCTATTTAGTTTAACCTACAACCACCACATACTGATTTGGCTGTGTGTGGCTTTCTCTATTGCCATTTATTACTCCGCTCGACTCCTGAAATTCTGTTTGCAATTTAAGGCCACAAATTAGAAGCGTAAGTCATCTGTTTCCTATAATCCCCCTGTCAGGGCTGGAATCACATTTGGAGCTCAGCACCAAGCGCGGTCCTGGGCCGGCGCTGCCGCCCCGATTGGCCACGCGGGCTAAAAGCTGCGTTGGGAATAAAGAACAGGCAACCCAGCACAGGGCTGGAGGCGGCACGGCGAGGCGAGAGGGAGAAGCCAGCCGGCTGCGCAGGAGAAATAAATACTGGTTTACAACCATAACCCTTTGGAAATATTCTAACCGAGTGATGGGGGATTGCTAGGGGGGCTTGCTTTTGTTTATTATTTATTTTTTTCTTTTCTTTATTTATTTTAAGCCATCTCATAGGGGTGGTTATAACTTGCTTGTTCAATACGAATCTTGGACGAGTTCTGCCACCTTTGTCACGCAGCACATTTTCTCAGTGCTGTCTTTTGCTGTCCTAATTAACTGGTTTCCCCCCGCACGGCAGGCACTATATGGAGCTAAAATGGAGATTTTAACGCATCGACTCCATTTTTCTCTCTTTCTCTCTAATTATTCTAATGAATCTATGCATTTGTTCCTTTGATGCCAGTGGAAAATGATTTTAAGTGTGTAGATAAGAAATCTTAAAAGTGGATCTTTTTTTTTTTTTCCTGACAACAAAACCTTAGTTAAAATAAAAAAAACCCAATTCTTTCATGCAACGTTTGGGCTTATGCCCACAATTTGAATATTATTTTCATTCCTTTAAGACATTTCAATAGTAGCTCCTGACCACCACTGATAGGAGCAAAAATCAGTCAGTATTTCTTACTTTAGATTATTTTAAACTTTCTCTTTATTGCACTCTGAGTGAGACAGCATATCCTGTCACAATCTGAAAAGAGCAAGATAAAGCATCTGTAAAGAGCCCAATTCAGAACAGCAGTCAGCAGGGAAAATACCTCTAGCTTATGGCAGCCCAATGGCAGAACTGCTCTGCTTTGAGGTGGGGTGGGAATAAATAAATAAAGAATAAAACTAGATTCCATTAATAAAAATTCCTCTAACTGACTCATATTTACTAATAGATAGAGTTTTACATGGGCTTTGAACTTCCAGCAAGCAAATCAACTTGCTTTAAGGAGCATACTCTGGTCATGTAGTCAGCCAAATGCTGAATTTTGCAGTGTGATCCAGGCTGAGTTGCAGCAAATATTTTTTCCCTTGGATTTAAGCAAAACAATAAAAACCTTATAATTTTTGTTTAAGTTAGAGGAGTCCTAAAAAAGAACATTCCACTGCTCTTTGTGCTTCTGTAACTTAAAAATTGGCTGTGCTTTTAAGTGAAATTTGGCAGGCTGTTAGTCTACAATGTGACTAGGATATTTGGACATAACAAAATTGGCCAAGATATGATATTTTAAATGGAACTACTGTTCGTGCAATTTCCTAAGTTTTTTGTTGTTTTTTTTTTTTTTTACTATGCATTTGGTATTACAGTTTTATACACACAAATAAATACGTATTATGAGTCCATAATATACAAACGCAAACTATTGTCAAGATGCATTTACAGCGTGTACTGTGATGATTCCTGAGCAAAAAGGCCCTCTCATAATAATGAATGCCCATTATTATAAATAAGCACACAGTAGAAATAACTCATGGCACACAAAAGCACACGCAAACCACTTGGTTTGTTCCAGAGCTCAGACACCAGCGCTACTATTGCCGAGCTCTGCGTTGGAAGAGCAACTGGAGTCCTGCCATGGAAATGAGCAGCATGCTAAGGAGCAGATGTTCCTCTTTGGAGGGGTGAGGGGGGGAAGTCTTGCACCAAAATGTTGGTGGCCCCTTCTGGGTTTACGAGACAACCCAACTGCTGAGGTGCTGCCCCGAAACTCTGATGGACCTGTCTACTAAAAATCTGGAAGCTGTAGGAGGTGAGCCTACACCAGCCCTTAAGAAACATTTTGAAAGTCATATTTAACTACAGGTTTAAACTTATGTCAGGGGCCAGGAGGCCTCTTCCCCCTCACCGAAACTTCACACGCTTCCAGGTTCCCAGAATAATGTGCACGTCAAAAAATAGACTGACCATCTTGCTCGGTAGAGAGAGGGTTTGCGTGTGCCAGGTTCCACACAGACAGACACATGGTATAAAGTCAAATTGGCCATTGCTTTTATTAATTACCAATTGAACCAAACTGAGCAACTTAACCCCAGGCCTGGAAGCTGTGCCAGCTCCACTGTGAGCTACATCACCGCACAACTTCCCCCAAAACCAACCCGAGCGAGCATGTCTGCCTTGCATCTTGCTCCACCAACACGCATGACACAGCCCCAAACGCTGCAACAGGGCTCCGCAAACGAGAAAAACCTTTTCTGCTCTACTGCGTTCACTCTCGCACTGTGAAAATTAAAGAAAAATTGCATTCATTTTGCTTGTCCCAGGGTTATGAATTAAAGACTGATTTGCCATATGAACAGTACAACCATATTTTACGTAGTAGCATGCAAACTGCATCCCAAAATGCATTATGCATTAAAATACATGGCAGCAATCTCAGTTGCAAGTTAGAGGCCAGAGTGGTGTAAAACCACCGTATAGTGAATAAATGAAAATATTCCAAAGGCCACCTGGGAAGCTGGTAGCAGAGGCAGGTGCAGGAATCGTGTGGTTTCAGGGCTCCAGCTCAGGCCACGGCACAGCATCGAGAGGGTATGAAGAGCTCTGGAGTGGAAATCGGAATCATACGCAAAGCAGAGCACCTGGAGAAGACACGGGAAATGCCCTTGGTTTCAAAGACACAGAAAAATAGGGAGCTGAACAACTACAGCACGGTAGCCCAGGAAGAAAAGAGGACCTAGAAATGGCTGAAGCAATATAGGAAGCTGGAGACAAAAAAAAAAAAAAAGGAACCTGACCTGTGGCCGAAGCTCTAGATTAGCTTTCAGTAATCACAGCCTGATGCTTAGCTTATGCTTCCTAAAAACCAAATCAGACAAACCTACAGTCCTCAACATGAATTCAAACACCCCTTGGGGACCGCTATTTGGAATAAACCGGAGGGAGCGCACAAGCGGTTTTAAATTAAGAATGCAGTTTTGTACTAAAAAATGTGGGTTTGACTTAAGAAAGAAGTTTTGAAGCGGAGCCTAAAATCACCTGCGGACAGAAGTGCTTTTGTCCTGTTCCTTGGAGGGCAGAGGGAAATGGGCAGCGAGGAGCGCTGGCTGCGGCAAGAAGGCGAGCCTTTCGTTCTTCTGCGCTTCCCAGGTCCTACAGGAAACATCCCAAATCCACACAATGTTCCCGAGTGCTACATTTTGCCTATGGATCTCCAAGCAATCTGACAGATGTGTAAATTCACACTGAGCCAAAAACTGCCCCGGGATAATACAGCTGTGCATGCTAAGGAGTGCAAGTTATTCCAGCATTAACTTGTGGACAAAAAAAAAAAAAAAAAAAAAAAAAAGTCATTTTAACCCACCTTTTGCTTCCAGGTGTACAGTTGCTTGAGGTCATTTGGGGCTGATTTCATGCCACTGTGGGCAAATTGACCCTTTTTTTGCCCATTAAAAACTCAAATGCAAAGAGGATGTTTTTCTTCTTTTTTTTTTTTTTTTGCTAATAGAGTGAGTGTTTAACAGGCGATGCGAGGATGAGCAGATTTTCTTAAATGCCAAATGTTGATGGATACACAGTGCAGATACACTAGTATCATAGGCTGTAAATGTCACTTAGCCTCAAGAATTCCTCTGTCCAACACTGTTATAACAAGGTGCTTTTAAAATTACAACAGGATTTACACCAGAGAGGTGTGAATCAAGGATACATTTTTTTTTTTTTTTACCCAGTGATAGCTCATCAGCTTGTTACAGAAACCTGGCATGGTTTAGGCAAAGCTAGATAGTTACTCAAACCCACAGTGATTTACAGGGGTTGCTCTTCATGCTTTCAAAAGGAGCTATTACTGCATGTCCCAAAAGTAGCTTTGAGCATAATAGTCTAGTTTGTGATACACCGACCAAAGTAGCCAAACAATCCGGAACATATTAATTACAGACAGAAACAGATTGTTCCTAAAGATACAGTTTTACTCTGTCTTTTCATGGAAAAGCTGTTTCTGAGTAGGTGAGGCACAGAGTAACTTGCTCTCCAAACCAATCGAAACGTACCATTAAGAGGGGCACACCAACATTCACCAGACAAAGTTATTAACCCCACAGTAATCGTCAGATAGAGTCATAATGCCGTCATATAATAGGTGAAAGATTACGAATTTGGAGATGTGATGCAGTAAAGAAGGGTTGAAAAGAAAAATAAGTGCTATATTCAATGAATTCTCAGCGGGTATTACTTCAACTCAAAAACTTTGGTTTTCCAGACACCCTACATCAATATATTAAAAGATACTCAGAAAAGAAGTGTCATTTTCAGGCCTTTAGGATAGGGAGAGAAGAGGAAATATATCCCAGTGGTAAAAGCATCAGATGAGAAATCACCTGCAACCCTCCTTGCTGTGTTACCTTTACTCCGTCTGCAAATTGTGTGGGGAGGGAAGGGAGATGGACTGATAACACTTCCTTGCCCTGAAGGATGTAACTGAGGCTCCACTACATTAAGGCTTGTAAATCACTGTTAAATATCCAAGTGACCAGGCAGTTATTGCATAGGACTAGGGGCCCCACAGCCCACAGCATAATTTTTCTTTCCCTCCGGTTCCTCTGAAGGTACTTTAATAAAGACCTCTGAATTTGCAAGTCCCTGGGCTTGTGGAGCCAAGAACAAGGTAGTGAGAAACTACTGTTCAGAGTGTTTGTCCTTTACTGACAGCAGATATCTCAGCCATCCCCATATCCAGTGAGTTAACGGTGGCAGAAAGAGCTTGAAGATGGATCCTTCTTGATGGGCAAGATGCTTACAGTGACCACGTAGAGCACAGGGTCCTGGGATGCCTTGCTAGCACAGCACCAGCCATCCCGCCCAAAACCTAAACATGCTCAAGATGGATGTATCCTAAGGATGTAGAGTTTCCTTTCTCTTTACTGTATACTGAGCATTCCTGTTTCTAATCCTTTTCCATACCGATGCTAACCTGGAGACGATGCAGACCGATTTGCTTCTGGCTTTCCACAGTCAGCCAAAAGGTTGGCTGAAAGGGCACTGCGAAGAGGACTGCAAATCTCCTCATTCATTTCAATATGGGAAGATTGATACTGAAGGGCCAAGCGTGTACAGCTTTGTACGGCTGCTTTTCCACACCAAGCCACCTCATGAGTGCTCTTGGGGAATTGGGCGGCACATGCCGTGTCGTGGCATTTCACCGGCGAGGTGGCATGTGCCATAAAGCAGCACTGAACATGCAAGAACACACACAAAAAACCCCATAAAACTAGAAGGCTCGTTACTCCCTTAAACACAAAGTTAAAAGTTGCATTTGCATCGCTTTAACCTACAAAACACAAGATCGCTCATGATGCTTCGTGGGTTTATTCCCATAAAACTTGATGCAGGAGCAGTGAAGGTAGTTCCATTTAATAAGATAATAAATGGTTTTGAATGATCTAAAGTGATGTTCAGGTTACAGCATGAAAACTAAATTCCAAGAAGAAAGCCACAGATGGGAGCAAAAATCCCCACAGATTGTCCTCAAATATTCTGAAAGCTCTCTCTTGGGATCCTCAGCATAAACAAACCAAAACTCCACTGTGGCTACTCAATAAGGAATTTAAAAGGCAAAATATTCTCTGATCATACTTTTATGAATAACTTTCCCTCTTGATCACCTGTCTGTCTTTAATGCAGAAGGATTTCTTCAATGAGATTTTGATTCTACAAAATACTTTGTATTTTAATGTGAATTCATGTTTAAAACTGCACTGTGAGCAAGTGCCTTGTTGGAGGACTGGGAGGGAATCTCTCCACAGACATTGAGGCTCCCTCACGATTTAGGACAATTTCTCCCTGAACCCAGGCACCTAACCTGGGCAAGCTCTGCTCCCCACACCGATGGCAGAGCAGGTCTCCATTCTCTCTCGCCTCTGCCTTCTCTTACCGCCCGTTTATCTCCTAAACCATTTAAATCCTTATGCCTGTCCGCATGGCCTTCCTGATCCCCCTCGGGCATCTGTCAGCAAACCAATCCAAAATTCCCCTCGTGTTCTTCGCCTTTGCCGGGTCTCCATACCCTCCATCAGGGTGAGAAAATTTTAACGGAGGAGATGTGATCTCGAAGCAATTAATATCTTTTGGGGTTACCCAAGAGCAGCTCCCGTCCTTGCAACACCCTTCTGCGCTTCACCCTTGGGGTGACTGTTGTCCCCCCAGCATTCCTGGGTCTCACTCCTTTGCTGTGCTCAGCCAAACTTCTCAACCCTGTCAGGGTCAAATTCTGTCACCTTTGGGATTTCAATCATTATTCTCTCCAGTGCCAACCCCTTTCAGAGGAAACAAATACATTGTACAAAGGAGAGAATGAAGGAGAACACCCGGCTTTTGATTTTATTGATATATATGAATGTAAACGACTTCAAGGACCTCTGCTTAGTGAAAACGTGATTTGTCTGCTCTTTTTCTATACGTATAATTTCAGACTTTGTGAACATTTTGAACCATTTTTTTATCTTCAAGACTAAAAAACGAAAAAGTATAACGCTAGATGACCTGTAAAATTTTCTACAGATGAAGAAAAACGCGCTAATGGACCTCACAGCCTCAGACAACTGAAGCAGATTTCTTAAATTAGACAAAGCCTGGTGTTAATGACAATACTTACTGCCTAATCCAAAACCAAAGTATGTTTCTCCCATGATATGCAATCCATAATAAATGTTTAAACAATCTATGCGATTTCCAAAGTCCAGGAAAACCTCCCAAATGAGTTTCATCTCTAGGCACCTCCTCAACATGGAACAAGATCTTCTGTAAATGATTAACACCAGCCCTCATTCCATTGCACTCATCTTCTGGCAAGCCGCATGCTCCACTTGCTCTGGTGGCACAGGGAAGCCAACCCATAGGATATGGGTCTGTTGCAGTTTACAACGTCTTTTAGCATGGTAACAGTAAACCCAAGAATAGCTTTTTAAACCAGAGTCACATTTACATATGTATTGATTCCTTTCCCTTTTGTAGGGGTGGTTAATGCAATCTGATGAGCTGCATACAGAATATTTGAACACTATGAAAATCTGCTTTTTAGGATATGTATGTGATAACTTGGATGCCACTAATGTAATTTTAAATGTTTACAGCATGCCAAAACATCTGACAAATTTTGTACCTTATTCCAAGAGGATTTGGCATTTTTCTGTGCTGGTTTCTTCAAACATACAGAGCAGATTCACTTACTACTGAAGTGCAGCAACCTCTAGCTCAGCACGTATTAACTCTTTCACAGCACAGGACAACGCACTACTACTTTGCACTGGAAGTGAAAAATATCGTATCCAATTAAAATTGCATGGAAAATGAATGCAGGCAAAATTTAATTACTCAAATTGGAATTTGTCTAGGACACAAAGGCTAACGCCCATACGGTTTTCTAAAAAGGCATAGTCCCTATAATGGCCATCTTTAATATTTCATATATGACCTAAGGTTAAATCTGAAAGATCTGCTATAGATCAATTATAAACCACTGACGTATCCTTGAAAAAGAAGAAAACAAGTAGTTTTCTAGTAGCGCTGAAGAATGTTACAAAACATCAAAGACCTTGCCCTTTTCTTGATAATATAGAAATCAGGCACTGATGGAAAAAAAGCTCTCACGATCACAAAGTAATGAAACAGTAATGAGCATAGCAGTCATCTTCTCTGCTATCTCATTACAATATGTGGTATTGTGGCGTGTTTGCCAACCTCTCAGAGAAAGGGAAAAAAGGCTGACGTGCCTACCCAGTATCATTTTGGGTAGAAAAAAATTAATTAATGTGAGACTACTTTATTTTTCTTAAGAATAATAATCTTCCAAAAATTGCACTCTTGATTTAAATGTTCATGGATGTGGTTGTTAGCTTAGCCACATCACCAGAGGTTGGCTGTTGCTTAATTGTTGCAGTCGCAACAAATTACTCCAAGAGGAGATGGCCTAATATAACTTTACTTATATAATTCCATGACGAGAACCTTTTTTTCTCTTCAAGATATGAGCACGAGGCAGATTTAGTTACCTATGTCCCACTCACCTTGAATTGAATTTTGTTTTTCAGAGGTCCACTGAATTCAGCATAGAAGAAATCGTGGCATTCTCAGAGAAGTTCACACGAAAGAGTTAATGTACTTGCAGCCACTAGACACAAACACGAATCTTTGCAAGTCCTGCTGTAATGCGGCTCCCCTGATTGCCTCAAAAAGACAAATTTCTGTTACAACACAGAAACATTATAAACTAAATTCACCAGAGTCCCGTTGTGCCTTAGCTAGAGAATATGATTCCTGTATTAAGTGCTTTTAATTTCAGTGCTTGGGAGCTGGTTTAAAACCGTCTGCTAATTTGCGGCGCTGTAACAGTCGCGCTCTCGTTGCTGCAATCAGAGGCAGAACTTCTTTAATGTGCCTCTTCTCATGCCACTTTGCTCAGCGATAAGCCTGGGCAGCTCTCCACCTGTCCTGGCAAATAAATCAGCTGTGTGAAGTCTCCGACAGGTGAATTTCTCAAGCCTTGATAGCCCCCTGATATGAGTGAAATCCTCCCCTGACAGGTGATGCTCAACCTGGTTTTAATTCCAGCTCCCCCAACCCGTCTCTCTTGTTTTCCAGGTCACCATCATCCTTCTTCATTGCACCAACATGCTCTTAGGATGCTGACCCTCAGGAACCCAAAACTTCATAATCACTGAGGGTGCTCTTGCAAAATACGTTTGATGGCACCACTCTCCTGTCCTGCAGGCTCGCGAGGACCATGCGCTCAGCATCGTCCCTGCCGCCAGAGGGTCCACCTTTCTCATCGCCAACTTGCAAAAATAGCAGACGGTCGTCCTAGGTCCCGACCACAATGAAATACTTGAAAAATATCCAATTGACCAAATATTGAAAAACTTCCTGTGGGGAACATCAAAGAAATTTCAAGCGGATGTGGTCCCTTGCTTCTCTGCATCCCATCAGCTAAAAAAATGTCACAACATTGTTGAAGGTTGCATGACGTAATCTGGCACAAGGTGGTAAATACTGAAGGCTTGGGAAAAAAAAAAATCTTTAAGTTCAGTACTCAGTAGTAGATATTTCACCAGAATTTATTACAGCAGGTGGAAGTAGGGTAGATGACAATGACCTGCAAACCATAAACTTGTAGGTATACTTTTTTCCTGTGGAAGTGAATTATTTTCAGGTAGTTTAACATATCTCTGATTGTAATTACTACGCAGACCAAGATCACCCTGAACATTTGACCCGAGTAGTTCCATTTCTTTGTTTAAGAACAGATTTACTTGAGGCTGGTGCAATACGTGAAAGGAGTTCGGCTCCACTGCTGGGAACAAAAATGGATTATTAATTAATTATTTTTAAAAAAGAAATTACTATTGTATCAGAATCGTAAAGTGAGGCATTTTTCTGTGTCAGGAAATGCTTTTTAAAAATGCATCTTCAAAATAAAAAAAAATGAGAAAGAAAAAGAAATCATTCTTCTTCAAATTGAAACCAGCATAAAATATTACCCCAAAAGACCTGGGCTGATTTCTTTATAAATGAGCACAACATTAGAACCATGGCAAAGGCAAATTGGCCTACAAGAAAACTGACAGCTTTATAGCCCCTGCCTCTGATTGAAATGTTGGGAAATCTCTTGGCAATTCTCCCAGACATCCAGGTAGAACAGTGAGTTCACTGATTATGTTAACTAAAACAATCTGCCTTTGCACAAACGCACCTCGAGCCCAGCCAAGTGTGAAGGCTTATCAACATGCCAGACCAAAAAAAAAGACCTATTTACCTGCAGAGAACGGCTAAACAACGGGGCCCTGCAAAACAACCCAGGGACATCAGCGTGCAGGACTTTTTTTTATTATTATTTTTAACATATAGCTTAAATGAAGGCAATGAGCCCTCGGCGGGACTGCGTGGGTGTTAAACAAGAGCACAATTCCAATAGATGTGTTTAAACAGTGGTAGTAATCATTAATAACAAGAAACACTGTCCTAAGGAGCATGGTATTAAAACACGTACAGACAGGGAGAATAAACTTATTTCTGGGAGAAAGAGGCTCAACGTAGTCCTTGCTCGTTATCTTTTCGGCTGGCTGCGGCACGGAGGAAGCGCCGCCAGGACTCGGGCGTCCCGCTCACGGGGCAAAGAAGGGAATTGTTTATGTTTTCTAAGGGGGGGGGGAAATGAGAGCCATAATAAACCTAAACAATAAAGATTACAAAAAGAAACAACGCTGTTAAGTGGCAATCTTTTGAGGTGAATGCATAGCTGAATGTTATTTTAAACAGCACATAACCCAGGGAATTATGATGTTGTTTACACAGGCCTGTCTTTTGGAATCTGTATATGTTTAGAGTTTGGTTTGTTACATGTCTTGGTTAAGCTCTCCAACATGTCTGTCTGTCTTCTGAAAAAGAACTCTATGCTGCGCTAGAAGTTAGCTCCAGCGAGTTAAAAACAGGGAGAAAGTACCTTAAGTAATGTCCCTTTCCCCAGAGATGCCCTTGGTAGCAGTCCGTAATGCAATCAGATATCTAGGGTTATTTCAATTGCCTGCCAAAACATCACTCATGTCTATTAAAGCATCCTGAAAAACACCATTACATCAATTCCAGCAACGGCATAATTATTCTTCTTTCTGGAATGTCTTCTGATGTGAGTCACCCTGCCGGCGTGGGATTTCGCTGGAAAACGGCTGTAGGAATGTCCCAGCGGCTGCGGGGTGGGGTGGGGGCCGGCAGGGAGATGCTCTCACCCCACAGCTCGGAGGATGCCCAGGACGGTGGCCGGATGCACCACGCGGTGAGACCCCACCAACGGCTCAGACGCAACCCCCTTTCCCAAAGACATGGAACCCCAACATGTTTCCTCTTGCGCTTATATACTGAATTTTGGAAAAGCACATTTTTGCAATGGCAAACCAAGGCAAAGCACCAACAAGTATATCTTTGCTGAGTAACTTGGGTTTCTCCTTAAAAATGCAGGCAGCAAGTTTCTAGGAAACACAAGGCATAGTTACAGTAGCTTATGTATTAATGAGCGTCTCTGTGCACTGTAAGTCATTCAGACTGCAGTTGTCTTAGGATTTTCACGTAGGCAATGCAAACTGCACCTCCTTAGTCCACGGTAATGTGACTGCCACTGGGATTGTAGTTTGTGCATCTTTAGGAACAGAAGGATTATTATGGTCCTATGTTTTGAGAGTTAACAAAAATATATAGAAAATCTGTGTGAGAAATTCCGGTTTTGATTACACTACTGTAAATCCCAGTTTCTTTGATGTCGATGGATCGTCTAGCTCAACACTCACACAACAGAGGAGAATTTGGCCCTCTGCCTCCTCCTTTAATCTTTCTAACAGAAAAGTTTAACTTGATGAAATTAGGCTTCATTGCAGGAATAATACTGGCTAAAATAATGCACTATTAATTTTTCGTTTAAGAAAAATAAAGAGCATTTGACATTATCACTAAACAGGCAACTAGATCAAAAGTCATCCTTAAAAGAACTACATGTAGATGATTTTTACCAGGAATGCAGAAAAGGACAAGTGCCATTGCTAAAAAAAATATTTTGTTGTTGTTTAGTATGAACATCCAAACTGTTCCTTTTCCCAGCTCCATGAAGCTGTAGCAACGCTAACAGACTTCTGATGAAGTCCTGGTTTCATTGGAACCAGTCAAATTCCCAGCAGCTTCAAAATTTGTGTCTTGCAAGCTATGTTCTGCTTGCTAAACATCACAGAGTCCACACCAATGAAAAACCAAACCATTTACACAGCTATCGGATAGATCCTAATGTCACAATCGAAATGGCAGTATGGGAAAGGCTCTTGAAACAGACCGTTCTAGTATCCTCACACAAGGAAAAAAATTATAAATGAAATGCTGAATAGTCATTTTCATTGCTCTCCTAGACATGAGGACAAATGTGACATTCCTCTCCATCTGCTGTGGGCGTGCCTGTTTGATGCTGGTTATTAGAAAAAAGCCCTTCTAAAATTTCACTCCTACCTTCAAGGAAGATTTGTTAACAAATTAAGAAGAGAATTCTGGAGAAAAAAGTGCGCTTTCGCTGCAAGATGAGTATGAACAGAGTATCTTCATCAGGAAGATAGTCAAGCTGGAACGTCACCAGTTTGCATAGGAGGAGGACAGTGTGCTGTGTCACAGAGAATAAATAAACATGACCCGGAGGACCCCGCTGCAAGCAGAGAAGATGCTATTAAGAGTTTATATTTTGAGGGTCTTGGCATATGGAGAGTGGCATCAGTCTGAATCTCTATGCTGGCCTGAAAGCTGTATCTCAGAGAGGCACAAAGAGCTGTGTCAGAGGATTTGGAGAAGGAAGTTGACAAGGGTGGCGATGGGAAAAATACATCTTCCACTGGAAGCCTGAAGAAACTCCTTCTGCATCTTCCCATGTGGGTTTTGTCACTTCTGCCCTCCCGAAAAGCTTTTTCCTAGGGTCAGAGCTGTGAGGGCAAATCCTTAGCCCTGTCCCATCCACAGGGGACAAACTTTCCCCATGAAACAGCTGGCCGAGCAAAACCTCGTCCCCCCCAAATTTCACTCATCATCCCCCTACAAGGAGAAAGGTCATAACCAGGCCGTCAGCAGGTCCAGGCTTGGCCTGTTATGTTACCAAAAAGCCATAGGAGAAGCGAACGCGATTAGACCCATTTTATCAATGAAAAAAATGGAGGAAGACAAGCATGAAAACTTTTCATACTTTTCAGCAGGATATCTTCATGCATTTGGCATTTATCACAATTTAATCTAGTTCGTGTTTTCTTGATTGTTTATTGTAAAATGGGAGAGAGACTTTGAAGAAAGCTAGGGCAGGACAAGAGTCAATATCCAGCAGCAACAAATATTTAGAGGCAACAGATTTGTAATAATTAGATGGAGACAAGAGATGATGAATTTGTAAATCTGAAAGTCTTTACAAACTCTGAAAATCTCAGATGATCGTTTAATCCATCAACTATCTTCTTAAGAAATACAATCACAGAAACTCCTGCCAAAAAAAATCCTTACTGTAATCCTACCTTTATCTCATCCACAAATATACATTTTCTATATAAAGACACGATCCCTCTTAAAAGGTCAGCATTTCTAGTTGGCTACCAAACACACCAATGTGCCTACACACCCATTCAAGCTCTTTACCATATCTATTTCATAACCTACAGACGCTTCTATGGCAAACAGGGGAAAACATCCCATTTCTACACGGCAGACATATGTTTCTTCACATACCAACTTCCACTTCTGTTTCTCACAGGTTACACACAGCTGAGATCCCCTTTTAGCTGAATGTCTACTGAACTTATTAAAGATGAAGTGAACAGGCATTTCCTCATAGTACTACCTCACACACGGGACAGCTTAATGGCTTTGCAATTAATATATGCATAAGTACAACCTGCATTAGTGGTGGCAAAAGGCAAGTTGGCTACTTGATTACACAAGATTAAACAATACCAAGGTTCTTGTGTTCGGTGCAAGCATGAGATATACCTGTTCAAAGGTAGTATAAAGTACGAGCCTATACATAGCTTCATCCAAACACGTGGCTGAGCTTGCCCTGACATGATTCTCTTTTTTTTTTTTTTTTCAACCTATGGAAAGCACCTGGTCTCATCTTTTCTGGTGATGACCAGCGATTTTAAAATGATGCTGCACCAAATCACACTAACAACAACAGAAAGGCTGGCCCAGAAGACATCTGAAAATAAAACCAACAAAAACTAAAAATGCAAAAGGAAAAAAAAAAGAGGATATCTTATCTGAACACATTACAGAGAACTGCTGCACGATGGCAGTGGGGCCCCCGAAAGGGAAATCTGAGGAACTATTGCTTTATAGAAATCACGGATAGATATCCTCACATTAGAGGAAAGAATATAGGTTAAAAAATCCTGAGGAGGCTTGGGGAGCTGAAGCAGGGGTTTTTAAGCAGAGCCTTCATATAAATTCTAACTCTGCAGTTAAATGGAAATGCTTAAGCCTGTAAAACTAGAAGGAGATGAGGAAAGGGGGTAGCCCATATATATGAAACTAGCAGATACAGAACCATTTTATACAGTTCAGTAGGCAGGCTAACATGAACTTAATAGTGACAATTGTTTTAAATTGATTCAAATAACAAATACACATTTCAGAGATTATGAAGTTTTGCACTGCATTTTTCTTTTTATCTTTCAAAGAAAACAATGCTAATAGTTTCCTTTTTCCTATGCTCAATGACTATTTACTACTTTCTTGATGTGGACTTTCAAAATACAAAGAAGGTTTGGCAAGTTTTCAAAGTCTTTCTTCAAAGTCAGCTCTTAAGTACATTTTATAAAAACATGAAGAATACTTCTTACTACAGAGAATTGATAATGTACTGCTTTCGTTATTTGTATATGAAATGCTGTCAGATAAATGCACATGGATTCATTTGTTTGGACCTTCTCTGTTAACCTCCTGTATGAAATTGATTTCAATTGATCACAAGAGTCAGGAACGTAACCATTGCTTTCAACCAAAAGCAGCTCCAGACATTATAGACCCAAGTTTCAAAGAAAAAAGTTACTGTACTTGCAAGTTTAGAGTCAAACTTGGCAGTTCTTCCAAACAGAGTGGTCAGAAGAAGAAAAATAAAAACAAACATCCTGCCCAGATTTCTTTTTTTCTTCAATTGCCATACCAAATAATGGTACAAGTATGTCACAACCCTTTCAGAAAATTATTCATGAAGACACAAGCAAAGCGTCTTAAATACTTTGTTGCTAGATAGCTGACATTTGTATAGTGCTTTGAGAATTTAAGGAACTTTGGGAAGTTGTCAGCTCTTTTCTGCTGCACAGAGCTAAACTTAAAAACGGACGTGAATCAAAGCAACCCACTCCATGTGACAAACCGAAGCGGTCGGACCATTTGTAGCCGATCTCATAGCTCTGTTTCTTTCAGTGGTGAACTGAACTGGGGGCCAAATTTGGAGGTGATTTGTAAGGTGGTGCAAATTAAATTGTGTAAGTAGGTGTAAGTCAATGTGAGTAAAGTACGAGAGCCTGGGCTGGAGGTGCTGGCATGCCGAGGGGCCCGAGAAAGGTACCAACCAAGCCGGGAGGGAGGGAGAGGAGCAGCCCTTAAGGGTATGGCCATGTCTTCTCCCAGCCCTAGCCGCGCTAGCTGAAATGGTAGCACCCATCTCCGCAGCCCTTGCTCACCACCCCGCAGGGCCGGCAGAAGAGGGTCCACGTGCACATCCCCTAGCCTAACTCCGAAACACCCGGTTGGGTTAGTTCAAACGCTCTCCGTCAGCAGGGTAACAGAGCTCCGGTTGGTTTGGTGGAAGTCAACAACGAGAACATCTACACCACCTCTTCCCCCCCAGAGCCCTGTGGGCAGCGGCGACAGGCAGGACCGTTTTGAGCTAGCGCAGCGGGTTTCCAAAGGAGCCTGTCGATGCTTTTACCCCAGTTGTGGGTCTTCCCCTGATTATCTCCAGAAATTACATCGCGGCCTTCATTTCTCTCCCTATCCCTAATGCCCCTGCTCCTCCAATTTCCTGTCTCCGGTGCTGACACCTCTTTGTTCATCTCCCATCTTTTCTCTGTCTTGTCTATTTAGACTGTAAATTGTTTGATAAAGGGACCATGACTTAATAGGTGTTTGCACTACATCTGGCACCATTTGGTCTTAATCTCAGCTGGGACATGAAGTCTCTACTATTAAGCGAATAATTAATAATGATTAGGTCCTGAAGCAGCAATGTGAAACTCCACTAACCTTACCCACTGCTCCTATCACTCTTCTATTTCTTCTAATGCCTGCTGGCTTCAGCAGGGATTACTCCCGAGCCACGTCGACTGAGGGGCAGCAGGCACTGCTGTTCAGTACCCCACTGGATATTTTCTCTCCTTTTTGGAAAAATGAAAGTTAAACTGGAAATTATGCTAAATGCCAGTACAAGGTCTTACAGAAACTTGTAATGTATTCTTGTGACAGGGCTATGCTATGCATAATATAAACAGCTGTATGTAAGGGAGATCACTGCTCTGTTTCAGGAAGTAATAGCTAAAGAAGTATTTATTTCTGACAATTAATGGACATAAAAGCCTATGTATTATCTAAAGAGGAGAAGATTAAAGGAGGGAAGTAGCTTACACTATTGGATTGGCTGCACCAAAACAAATAACCTCACAACTTCATTTTGTACAGAGCCATCCATAAAGTCTGGATAATAAAATGCTTTACAGCGAGCAAAGAGGGAGGGAGGAAGCAGAAAGCAGAACAGATATGTTTTGAGCCGAGATTGGATCCGAAGCGGCGAAGCTGTGCCAAGCAGCAGGAGCTGCAGAGGAGAAGCTCTCACCCCAGCGGCAGCAGGAGCCCGGGACAAGCCAGGCAGCGGGCAGGGCTTAGGCTGAGGAGTGAAAACAAAAAAAAAACAAAAAAAAAAAAAAAAAAAAGGGGGGGGGGATAAAAAGTCGAGGAGCCAAATTTTCCGCCTGATTCCACCAACGCAAC
>JANZLQ010000001.1:49408139-49451454 GCA_026212715.1 Elanus axillaris | reverse complement strand
AAAAAAAAAAAAAAAAAAGGGGGGGGGGATAAAAAGTCGAGGAGCCAAATTTTCCTCCTGATTCCACCAACGCAACCCCACTGACATCAATGGGTGTAACTGAGAACAGAGCCAACCCGAGGCAGCCCAACAGACACACAGGGAGAGTTTGAAAACAAACAGGACGCTGCTGATGGGTGAAGGAAGATGGATGGAGAGCTTGCGGGGGAGCTCCCGGCCACCCCTCTCCATGGGAGACCCCATCCCAAACTTGCACGGCAGCAGCTCGCTGCATGGAAAGGTTTTGCCCGGGAGGCCCCAGGATCTCCCCAGTGCCACGGCTCATGGCTTGGGGCAAGGGCTGTGCAGGTTAAAGCTCCTGGTCCCCATAGACCGGGGTGTCAGAGCCCGGGAGGCAGCGGGCGGATGCTGGACAGAGGGCTGGTCCCTAAAGCTTCACTGATTTTTGCAGGAAAAGGCACATTTCTAACGGGCTTATCAGCCCACTTCTTAGTGCAGGGAAAAAAACCAAATTTTAGGGAGCCTACTGCAACAGGAGATGTTTATCCGCCAAATGACAGGACCCCCCGTGATTATTTCTGGATCCTGTTGTAGCACGTAAAAAGACCAGATTCAATAAAAAAATGATTTCCAGCTTCCCCAGCACAGAGATCTGTGCAAGACTTAAAATAAAACTCGATTTCTCCAGGCTTGCGCAGTCTTGTGCTGAGTTTGGTGGCGTGAGAAGCAGACACGTTTTGATAGAATCTCACCCTAGATTACTTTCAAAAGTAGTTTTTTCACAACATTTTTGTTTGGAAGATTTTGTTGTCTCTTCCTCTTTCTATTTTCAGACAGCTTTGCTTAGTGGAAATAGATAAATAAATGCAGATCGTTTTACTGTTACTCAACGTTTAAAAATTGATCTACTAAAAAAGAAATAAAATAATTTTAGCTTGTGGGACACACACACACACACACACTCCTTAGTTCTCTAACCCTTCCTAGAAAAAAAATGTCCAAATAGTCATTTTGAAAAGTTGCTGGGAGTACACAGACAGCTGTTCCTCATACATACTGCAAATGTTTCTTTTAAATTCCTACGGACGCAAGAGTTTGATACCAAGCCAGTACCTCTAGAAACGGAGAAAACTAAACACACCCCATACTGATGCTTTTACTGTCCCAACAAACTTTCTCCCACAACTAAAATGTTAAAACTTTTACCCCACATCCCACATTGTGAGATTAGTCCAATAACTAATGCTCTGTCCAAGTAAAATACATTTTGTCATTGCTTGAAAATGTTACCTTTCACAGAAGTATAGTATTTCTGACCAGCAGGGAACATATGTCAACATTATCTATTATTACACAATGTCAGGACCAGAAAGGGAAGGTGGGTGGTGGATGTTAATAACAACTTAAGCGATTTTCTAAAAGAGGCATTTGAGAAGTACAAAGCCAGAAGTTTTAAATGTTTTGTCTGATTGTAGCTGTGTCAGCAACCTGCCCCCACCACTAGCACAAACCTAATTCTGCCTGTGACCCAGTGCCTAGTTCTCTTTTCAATTTGAGCCAACACATTGCTAAACTGGAAAGTTTGAAAAATACCTTAGAAAACTTCTCCACCAAAAGGAAAGAGAAAAAAAGAAAAGAAAAACTTACGATCAGCCCTGGTGAAAGTGTTAAGGCTGCGATCTTAAGACAGAGACTTTTCCCTTCGATTTCCTTTAGCACTGTATTAAACTGCTTTTTGTGCACTGCTACCCATAACTCTCTTTGTCTGCAGAGGGTCTTCAAATTAAAGAATTTTTTCTCGATGGCAGAACAGCACAGCCCCACGTGACAGGCTATCACAGAAACCATCTTGTTGTTCTAGCTGAGGAATTGGGAAACTGGGGTTCCCACATCCCGCCACAGATTTCTCAGGTGCCCCTAGTCATGTCACTTTGTTCCCCTGCACCTCAATTCCTGGGGTGCAGCCCCGTCGCTCGCAGCCAGCCTCGCATTCCACCTCTCCCAGGTGCTGTGGGATGCGTACGCCAGAGACCATGGCACAGCCACAACAGAAGGTCTTTCCAAATACCTGAGATAAACAGAAAGCCAACTGCGGTGTTTATTTACCATATGCGTGAGAGATTTCACGGCGATAGGCAAACACAAACTGCTGCAGCAGCCTGCTTGAGTCCCGGGAGTCGCTCGGAGGCAGCTTCAGGATGCTGAGTGATGGACCCTTTGGGTGCTCCACGGAACAAGTTCAACACCCCTTTGCACCACCAGGGATTTGGGGTGATATGGGTAGTTTTCAGGTGACCAGACAAACATTTTTGGCATGGATTTGCCTATAACACCCTCACGGTAGGAAAGTTTGGGAGAGTCCCATTTCCCACCAGAAAGCCTGCAAACAGATATGGAACAGGCAAATGCTTGTGCTATATAAATCAAAGGGAGATGAATGGTGATGCCATTATTCAGTCACATTCCCAGTAGTAATTCTGTTACTGGAAATGCTGAAATTAGGGTCTCCAGCATCTCTTTTCCACAAACTGGTGCTAAATCAGAGAATAAAGCTGGAGGAGAGAAGGTCTACGGTGCTTACCCTTGGAGGAAGCCAGGCTCCCATCGCCCATGCAGGGACGGCTCCCACAGCCGGCCGGCACCGCAGAGGAGCGGGAACAATGGTCTCCACATGCTGGAAGGGGGAGAGGAAAATGGCATTTTCCTTAAAACTATTGCCACATGTGAGGCACGTTTGGTGCAGGTATTTCTTAAGCAGCATGTTTCCACGTGGCTGGTGGACGAATGCGTTGGTCCCGATCTCAAGACTCCACAAAGAGCAGCCAACCTCCCAGCACCATTCTGGTATTCGGGCAGGGTTACCGTTAAACCCCATTTTCTGCAAAACCATGTCAAATAATGGGCCTCACGTTCAATTTTACAGTGTGGATTTGGGTATTGAGAAAGAAAAAAATTTTCCCCCACCACAAACACGATAGTGTCAAAGTTGCCTGGTCCAAAATATTTCCTCACCTTTTTTTTTATTGTTTTCATATCTGTTTACAAAATCTGTGTAATTTCTTTTCAGTGTGTTCTTTCCCCAAAAGCAAATCCTTCAGGGTATTTATTCCCCTCAAAATACAAATTATTCTGTTCCCCAGTAATTATCTGTTTTGCATACAGTTACACAGCTGAATCAGAAGCAGCAAGATATGAATAAATATATAAATAATGGACACACCGAGGTGTAGTTTCTCATGTTTAACATAACACAGGGGAATACATTTTTATAGCAAGCCAGTAAATGTTGTAAACTGATGTTTTCAATTCCAGTGACTTAGAATTAACTTCTAACTGTGAGATCTAAACTAGCTGCAGTCTTTTATAATCTCATGCTTTAAAGTTATAATGGTTTTTTTTCATCTGCTGTTAAAGAAGAAATTATATTTTACTGGGAGATGGTAAAGGTAAACCATGGAAAAAATACACTTCAAACTGCTTAAATATGATTATTTTTGTTCCATGTGATTTCACTCAGTGATATAAAGGAGAGAGCCCAATTAGTTTATTGGATGGGGAATGTGCCGGTGAGTAGAGAAAAGCATACATTGTTTGCCATCATTTCTGGAGGAGTTTCCATGAAAAAAGGAGAAATATATCAAAAACTGCAGGAAAACCACTTTTTTTTTCCCATAAGCAGCAGTTCAAACATCTACCGAAAGCGAAATCTTGCCCTGTGCCTTTTTTCTGAGGCCCAAACCAGTACCTTTAGAAGCAATTTCACACAAAAACAGTCCCCCCCCTAATCTTCTTTGGAAGCCCAGATTCCTCCAAGCCATGGCAAGAGGCTGTCACCTCCCAAAAGCTGTCGCTCGCTCCAGCGCAGCCCAGCGTTTGCCTTTCATGGGTTTGGATGGGACCAAAGCTGGCCCCAGGATACCTTTAATGAGGATTTTTTAATGTCACTGACCTACAGCTCTCCTGATCTGCTCCAACACTTTTTTGACCCCTGCCACCCCACCTGGCTTCTCTGCAGGGCTGGAGGTACCCCAAAGCCCCAAGGCCACCACCGCTTGCACCGTTCCACCCGGCAAAAGTAACTCCTGAGAGTCAAACACCCCCGAACCTGGGCTGGGAAATTCAGATGTAACATGTGCTGGAGCTCGCCGGCCTGACTCTGCTTCTTCAGGAATGAGGTTGGAGCTCTGAACTCAGATCCGAAGCTGGCTCTTGGGTTTAGATCCAAGGTTTGGGGTTGGGCCCCATCTCTAGTGAAAAAAGGATAAAAAAGAGATGAAAAGATAATTGTAGAAACTTAAAAGCCAGTGCTGCATTCTTTTAAAATTACAAATTAAGCTATAAGCAATTCCAAACTATGCTGGTTTTATTAAAAATGACTTAATAATCTAATCTTCCTTTCCTTTCTCTTCTTTTGGAATTTATCCTATATCCTAGTAATCGCACATAGAAATTACACAACACCACACTGGATACTCCTGACAATATAAACACAATTGTTTATCCAGAAGCATTATAGGTTCATGCAAAAATATGGCATTTAAAGCTTGTGGTCAGATTAAGAAACCACAAGTATAATTGTTTGTTTATCCAGCCAAGCATTACTCCACCGTGTAAGTTTATGGGGGTTTTGTATTTATTTATTTATTTCTAACCTGCTTTAAAAATTAAAGTTATGGAGCAAAAGCAGACAATTAAAGGCAAACCCCGCCCACAGAGGGACATTTTTAATATGGAAATCGTGCCTTTGTCATAGCTCATGTTACCCAGTTTCATCCTTCCATGGAAGCCTCATGATAACAGGGCCCTTTGGTGGAATTTCGACATATTTTTCCCTTTAGTTCGGGGCAGCTGGTTTCTTTCCTCTCGGAGGAGAGAGCCGAAGTATATTTATCACTCCAGCAGTGACTCAAAACAAACAGGAAATCTTCATCAGCAGGCTCCTGGGCAAGGCAGATACCAAGGTACTGGCAGAAAGGAAACAGAGGCTTTGGGCTGTGGGAGTCCGACTCGCAGCATATATTGCAGTGACAGCAGATAACTCAGCTAGAGCACCACCAAATTATTTTTAAATTTGAAAAAAATAATAATAATAAGGAGGAGATCCCGAGGTAGCAGAGAGCAAGCACACATGGCATCCTGGGGGGTGGCTGAGCTGGACGCCCAGCCCGGACACGCGGCATGAACCTGGGAGCGGGAGGAAACCTGTGTGCCGGCCGGGCTGGGAGGTTTCGCTTTGATCCGACGGCTTAGGAAACCCACTCCTTTCGCCCCAGCCAGTCCTTCTTTTAAAGCAGGGGTTTCCGGCAGGGATGGCTGCCTTGTGACCAGGAGGGAGGCAAAAAAGAAGAAAAGACAACAACAACAAACCCAAGACACACTTAATAATTTTAACTGTTGATGGGATTATTCATATTCATGCGTGGTTTTTAGAAAGGCCTCTGAAAAAAGCTAATAAATGGCCCAGCAGCGGATGACGACTCCTGCATTGATTAGAGACAGTCCTGACACAGGAACTGCTTTGCTGGGTCGGGTTTTCTTCTCTCTTTCCCCACCAGTGTCATTAAACATTAAACTAAAATACTTCATCTTAACAAGAAAACACAAGCACAGCATAAGAGCAATACCGGTCTACACCTTGGAGGCATCTCTGTTAAGCGGTTGCAACTCTAGAAAGGATGCTGCGAGGCCGTAGGCCTTGCACCACGCCAAATACAGGAGCAGTGCCGTTCGTGTCATGCTCACGGGCTCGGCCGATCCATCAGATTAAGGAAACTGTTGCTGAAAATGGGAAGGATTGGGAAGAGTCGCTATCTGCTACCCCTGTTCTCCGCTTCTCCCCAGGCGCCTGCTGTTTACCGCGGCCAGAGACGGGGCACGATGATCCCTCGCTCTGACCTGCTGTGGGCTTATCTCTGGAGCTGGCAGGAGGCACTGGGGCTGGCTAGGCCATGCTTTTGGTGGCCAAAAGGAGACTTGCGCACCTTAAAACGTGCGACTGTCTGCCCTTGCTTTTGGCCAACCCCGGATAGCTGCAGTGCTGCGAGCCTACCACGCCAGACAAGCTGCCCTCGTGAGCCAGACGTACCCCTCGGCCTTGGAGGGGCCTGGAAGGGCGAGTCCTACAGTGGCCTTTCCACGCGTCCAGGCTGGACTTGGTTTGAGCTTTCACTACCCGTCCTCCGACGCAGCAGACATCACGTCCTTATCGCCAAGCTGCACCCTGTAACACCTAACCTCAATGTCTCACCACAGAAATCCAGCCCTCTATTAATAAGGATGACTGGCTTGGCCGAGAACCTAAGGTGCAAGGGCCTGATATAGGGAACACCAGACACCCACATCCTCACAAACAGTTGGAGGGGTAGCGTACTCGGATGCAAACACTGTCTAACTATGGAAACGACAGCATGAAATCACCATGGCCTGAGACATCCCAGACAGAATAAGCATTAGCAGTGAGAGAACCAGTTTAAAAGCGTGAGTGCTTCATACTGGCTCATACGCAATCTCCATGGACTGCCCTAGGGAAAGCTGGCCAAGGTCTATGTCAGAGAGATGACTACTAAAACCTCCGGGTCAGGGCAACTCTTTGTTGGAAGCATCTGGCAGAATGTATCACCACTGTGTTGACTCACAGATGTGTCAAGGCATAAAGTCAAGCTAGGTGGGTAATTCTGGAGAGTTTCTCTAGAGATCAGACTGTCTGTATCCTTCTAAGGAACAGTCTGGTCTAGCCAGCACCTCAGCTAGTGCCAAGGAAGGGAAACCTGGTGAAGGTCCGTGTATACTGCTCAGTAGGCCACAAGCTTAAGTTAACAAGGAAAAGGAGAAAACATCAAGGTTGCAAACAAGGAATATGTGGTTTGAGGAGGCTGGAGACACCCTACTGCTAGAGCTAGCCTGTTTCCAGCACAAGGCATTTTTGTTTCAAGTGTGGAAACTTTACCGGAACGTTATGCTGACTGCGTACCTACCACATCAGGCAAATGTCCCATGCAGCCAGAACTCCAGAGCATCAAGAGTTTAGAAAGGCCACAGTGACTGGGGCTCCCCCCAAAACACACCAGCCCACCCTCATCATTGCGTCTGGCTGAGGCATCGCCAGAGCTGGGAGGGCTCTGCACAAACCATGCCAACCCAACGCTGCCAGTGTGCGAAGCCCGTCCCTGCCGCTGGGGGATGGGACGCAGCTCAAGACTTTCTCCTTCCTCCCAGAAGGGTCAGGTGGAAAGCGAGTCAGAGCAAAGCCTTTGACTCTAACTGTAGCGTGGGCAGTAGCATGGGGTCCAGAAAGTGATATCCTTTCATCTTTTTGCCTTGGTTTGGAAATGGCAACTTGGCTTAACCAGATGAGTCCTTTGGCTACTCAGTCACTCAAAAGCAGCTTGAGCGGCAGACTCCATTTAGTACTTCACCAGCTAAAGATCTGAAAGTAGGAGACAATGATAGAAAACACCGCACTGAAGATGTGATTTGCAGTCACGGGGAGCAAGTGGCAGAGCTGAGAGCAGAGATCAGTAACTCTTGCTCAATGCCCTACCTACCTCCTCAAACCTCAGAAACATTCAAGCAAATTAGCAAGCTCATGTAAAACACTAACTGCTCTGCCTAAAGGTTAGTTCTGCAAGTACATTAGAGAAGTCTTTGGGCTGCCCTGACTAGCTTGTACTACTCTTGAGTTTGCCATCTGCAAGCCAAGGAAAGCTGAAGTGCAACATATTTCCACCACATGTCTTTCCATCCCTTTCCTTGCCTCTGGCACAGGCTTTACAACCAGGGCTGTGGCGAGCAGTCAGTGTGCGATGCTCGGAGGACGCTGAGCAGGGGGTGCGACCTTCCGTGCAGCACCAGAGAAACACAGCAAGGCAGAGACCCGGCTCCCAAAGTGAAAGAAAGGCACTGTGGTCTCAGTATTTGATCTTCAACCACCTGCATTCAAAATATTGGATAGCACAGGCCTTTTGTAGCTACCCTAGAAGAGATAGAGGATGGTTGGCTTCGGTGACGAAGTGCACTTGTCAGGATTGGTTCACTAAAGGAATTTTTTTCCTTGGCATTGCTCTGTGCCATCTAGTTTGATTACAAATTTTCTTCTTCTCCTGTGGGTATTTTCCTTCTCCTAATCTTTGAACAACTTTGTGTCGAAAGCCAAAGGTGTACACGTTACGCTGCAGCATATTGCACGGCGTGCGGGATTCAGATCCTGGGCATTTGCTCACGTGCGTCGTTGTACAACAGCAAACCTAAGGTGCCATCCTGCCTACAGACCTGACAACTGGCCAGAACGAGGGCTACTGCTTGGATGCCCCCAAAGCAAAGCAACACACACACACACAGGTCTCCTGTGGGAGATTGCACTCAAGCGAGGCACTCAAAGTTACTCGTGTAATTGATTTTTATCACAATTCATTTTTAAAACCAAAAAAGCACACTTTCCAAGCTGATAATTACATGCGATATATATAAATCCCAATTCTTAAGGAGGGTCAAAAGACAGATTGGAAGAATCGAGGGGAATTTATATGGGATCCAGAATCAGAGAGAAGAGGATGAAAGCGGAGAAAAGTGTTATGCATTCAACTGCTTAAGTCCTGCTCAACTCCATGATGACAAACAAACAAACAAACAAAACCCGTGTCTCTTTTTCTCAGCTCAGTGATTACAGCAAACCCACAGTGCCAGCTTCAGACTGGCAAGGCAACTAGCACTGCTCACAAAAACAAACTCAATGGATTTTTTTTCTTTTTTTTTATATTGGTTGATGTAATTATAAGGGTCTTCCACACTCTCACCCATTTCCTTACCATCAGTCGAGGGATATTTCTGTTTCCACTGCTATTGTTTCAGGCTTATGAAAAAGCAAAAACTGAGGAATGAGGGGGGGAAATCATGAAGGTATACTGTGCACACACAGAACAACTCTGAAATAAACTCTTTTCTTTTAACGCCCCCAATTTAAAGGCACGTGCAAAAAGGAAACTCGGGAAACCCATGTTGCCACAGCAGTTCTGATCTGCCTCAGAGCTCCCACCCAGGAAAGGTGTCTCTGACATTACCTAGGTGCCATCCAAACAAAATATTTCCAAAAGAGGTATTTGCCACCCCTTTTTTCTTCTAATTCAGCATTTCAGCCGGCAGTAAGAAATAAATGAGAATCAAAACTTGTTTTAAAAAAACCCACAAACCTAAAGAGTTATTTATTAGGAGAGAGATTAACTCCTAGGATGCCTTAATGCCTGGGACCCTAACCTGGCTGCCCTACTATTCCGGGCTCATGGAGAATACTAATTTGGACTTTGGGCGTCAGGGAAAAGCTCTCCTGTTTTAAACACGGAAAACTGTTATTCAGTTATTTCTTGAACAAATACACTTCAAACAATGTGAAGGAAATGGCACTTCCCATTTATATGAGTTTACCAACAACAATCATGATGAAAAGGACAAAGACTATTTCAGGTTTGTAAGGGCTGTCCATTGCAACATGCTGTTCCATGCAGCAGGGTGTGTAGATCTTGTAGGATCTGAGAAAGTTAAGAAAGTTCTCAGAAAACCGCAGCAAGGACCGGTGCCCATCAGCATTATAATTACAGTAGGAGATTATCTTGTCCCAAAGTATCGTTCAGGAGGGTGGCTTTGCCTCTGAAGAATGAATTAGCCACTATTTCACACCAGCCTCCAATGAGACCCTGTCCCCAAGCAGCTCACCTCCTGCAAGGCCACAGTTCCCTTCTCCTCCCACTGGAGCTGCAAAGGTGGGTTCTGATTTTGTTTATGCCACTGAAATTAAAAAAAAAAAAATAAATAAAAATCACGCCTTCAAAGCAACAGGTTGGTCTGTTTGGGGGTAGATTTTTAAGACGAGCAGAGCCTGCACCAGTAAGTATAACACGCAATTTCTGCTCTGTGTTTAACCTATGCAAATCAGGAGCAAATGTAATGATGTTAGCAGCCCATCAGCAGAGTTTGGCAGGGGTAACAACAACCATAGGGAGATAAGATAAAGCTGTAGGCTTTAAAGGTTGGGAAATAGAAGTATCAGGATTACCAGAGAGTTTATAGCCAACTGAGGCAGTTCTCCCACCCTCTTCTAGGAAACAAAAACTGATCCTTTGCACTTCACCCCGAGGGAGGAAAATAATCATTAGCTTCACGTTATAAAGATACATAAAATAATTGTCTCTCTAAAATGCAGACATGCCTTAACCAAGTAAGCGTATGTGTGTACAGCTGCAGTTTTTACCGCTGTGACACAACCTACCCTTCCTATTACCCTCTCTCATCAGGTCTTTTCTAAACCGGAGCTCTCTGTGAACTGGGACCATGTTCTGCCGGTTTGCATAGCTCCTGGTTTTGCCACTATAAATAGAAGAAACAACTTTGCCTGGCATATTCTCCTTCAAATTACTTTGTAGGTTAAACAAAACTTAAACTGTTTCAGATAAAGACAGGCAGAAGGTGTTTTTTCCAAACATCCCAAGCGAAGGAGTGCATTTCCTGCTTCCCTAATTCAACCTACGGCATCAGACATCTCTAACTTTGTTTACATTCCAGCCCTTCACAGCTTAATACCGCTTGAAGCATCAATAATATAGGGCACATTTCTGACTGTTCTTTAGATATTTTTTTATCTCCATGGGACTTCCTGGTTTGGGATTTTGTAGTTTACAGTTTCTCACTAATAGTAACTAGCTGCAGCATTTGGCCTTAAGAGTTTACATATTATTTAACTAGATATAGGCAGCCTATTTTAATTACAGTAAAGAGCCCTGTAGAGGGCTCGTCTGTTTTTCCCCCTCCAACTATATCAGTTGCCTTAATAAAGATATTACCACTCTCTATAAACCAGGCTGTGATTGGGTTCTTAGATATGCTAGAATTTATTAACGTACTTTTGCCACTTTAAAAAACACGTCCTATCATAGATCTTCGAGTACTTAGATGCCCAATGCCTTAATGAAAGCGGTGTGAGCTTTCTGTAGCCTGCACACATTTTATTTTGTATGTGTGCACATTCCAGCACTTCTAAGCAAATTGCTCGCCCTCCCCAAAGCGAGGGTCATCTGCTCTTGTCACTGCATTAGAACATGCTATGTAACTGTACAGGCTGAGCTCTTAGGACGAGCTCCCCATTCCTGGGGGATGTAGAGCACAGGCTTTCCTCTCCCCTGCCTGCAGGGCCAGCAAGAGGTACGCTCCTGCAAGGAAATTCAACGTTCAGCATTATCCTACCACATCGTGCCTATGTCCCTGGTGCCTCTCCATCCTCATCTTCAGGTCCTGTCTTACACGCTCTTGCTACCCGCACTCTCTGACCCCCGTTCAGGTAACTTTCCACAATTTATTTCATTCCTTTGGATAGCAAAATTCTTGCCCAGGGTTGGCACTACGCGCACCTAAGCCTGAGTTAGATCAGACAGGGTCTTCCTGCTGTCGACATTTCACTGCATTCTACATTTGAGGCCAAGGTGAGATACCGAGACTTCAGTTTTCTCGTTCGACAGGGCTGCTTTGTTCTGTAAGGTATCAAATTAGTACCTGAACATCACCTACTAAACCGACCATGCATATTCACGACTCTTCTAACATTTGCAAGTAACATTACTACAAAGGAAAGCTCGAGACAGCTTGATTAAGCAACTTGCCCAAGGTCATACAGGAAGTTGTAGAAGAGTTGAAAACAAAAGCCAGATCTTCTTAGCTCCTGTCCAACCCTCTCTGGAATGAAAAGGCCAAACCGCTCTGTGGAAATATTAGCAGAGTCATAGATCTCATCGTATAAATTTCATAACGAATTCGCGACTTTGCAGAGAAAATACACAGAGCTCCCAGCCCCGCTTTCCAAGGAAAAACTTGCAACTCTGCCGCGGCAGCTGGGAAGCGTTCCCCGAGCTCCGAGCGGTGCCGGCCTCTGCTCGGACAGAAAGAAGAAAACTGGGGAGAGCCAACACCCTGCACGCATCAGGCCATTTAATGCAAATGGGTTCTCTCATCCTATTTTCTAGGCACTTTCCTCCTCTTCAGGAAAGTGAAAACACGCACCTCTCGGAAAAGCTGCTGAAGTCACTCAAGAGCGAGTATGAAATCATTCAGGATAGCAAAAGGAGCATCCAAAGTGCAACAAAGGCGGTATTTATGTCTGTCCTTCTCCCTGTCGCAGTGGCTCTCGGTGATAGCCACAGGAATAAACAATAGCCTTGGCCCCTTGGCTGCAAACCCTTCGCTGCAGAGGCCCAATTAAGTCGTTGAAAGTCTAAACACAGGCACAGGAATCCGCTAATGCGGACAGGCCTGCACAATAGGGTCTCATCCTGGCTCTGCTCTGCTCGTGCTGAGCACCACCTTGCTGGAAGAAGAGCCCCCCATCACCAGCGAGGCTCTTCCCACGGAAAAGGCCTGCTCCGCCTCGAATCCCAACCCAAACATGCACATTTCCACCCATGTTGGGGAGGATTTCTGGCTCCGTGCGGCATCAAGCTCACGCTCGGTGACACGAGTTGGGCGATCTGAGGCTCGCTACCACCCGACAAGCGCACACGCCTGTGTACGCGCAGGCAAAGGGTTGTTAAGGAGCGATCCCCCTCCCCAAATCTCCGTCAGGTTCAAGCCTCCCTAACATAAACACTTCAAACAGCCAAGGCAGCCTCAATAGCAATGCCAAGAGCAGATAGAGGCTTCGACATTGTCTCGGTACACAGGATGCCGGCTTGACATCATTTAGCAGAGACAATGCTCGCCCTCTTTCTTTTGGAACCACGTAAAAAACTTGGCCGAATATAAAACAACTTCAAAGACACATTTCTGTGCCAGCCAGGATGCATCAAAGTTGGGAAAGGAACGACCCGATTCACCTGATCCGGGGAGCTGATAGAGAAGCGCGGGGAAGCGGCTTTTATCGGTGTACCTTCCCAGCACTTCCTTCCTGCCCCCGATGCTATTTAAACCCCTCGCGCCTACCTCCAGCTAGACCTGCTGTCCTCCGCTCTAAGGAGGAGAAAGGAAAAAGCAAAGGGAAGCCCTAAAAAAAGGCGTCCCTGCAAATTTCTGTGCAGTTACCGGGCAGTCATATCCTTCTGCTTTCCCCTGAAAAATCAAGTATCACCTTATCGTTTCCTCACCAAGATTAACTCCCGCTTCCTGAAGAGTATTTCTGAGGTAGAAAGCAGAGGTGGTGGAAAAAAAAAAAATAATAATAATGGGGGGGGGAGGCTGAAAAGCCCAATCTGTCAAGCTGCGTTTTAGAAGAAAGGAAAACTGAAAAGTGAACGTATTTAACATGAGCTATTTCCTGCACTCAGGAGGGAAGAAAGCATGCTACTAACTGTGTGCATGAGGAGATCTGCACTAGTGTTATCTCTGACCTGCAGCTTAGCCCTTGTGTCTCAGCTGCCAAAAAGCTCCTATTCAACGTTATGCTGAGTTCATCAATGCTCCACGTGTCAGGATCCTAACAGGAAAAAGCAGGACAGACAGTCACTCTATTCAACTGCCTGGGGACCCCATGACAACTAAAATCCCCTTGCAGACTGTCCATATCAACCTACGGCAGGTCAGAGCGCATAACCCCTCCAGAACCGCAAGCCCAGGCCCACACCCTTTCCCCTTGTCAACATTGTCACTTTAAAACAGCCCATCTAGCCTTATCTCCAAACCTGGAGTAAGTATGACAATTAAGATGGATTGCAAAGCCTGCTTGCGCTTTACAATTAACAATAACTTGGCAGCGTGTCCCACGCAACTGTTGGGTGGTATGGCAAGAACTTTATCCCTGCTTAGTATTGCATTAGCATATTTAGTAGGCTGCAAGACATAATTCCTCAGATATGAACATATTTTGTCTTTTCAAAAAATCTGCAATTAAGCCATAACGTGCAGGCAGTGTGCAGCCGGCAGTAAACTTTGTTATTAGGGGGACTGTGCTAAAATGGCCCTTTTTGACCTGATGTCAATTATCTATTTAATAAGGAATCTATTCAATTAAAAAAAAAAAAAAAAAGCCTTAGCACAGTTTTTGCTAGGAAGCAGCAATATTGCAGAAACTACAGCTGATACTCATTCAGCCCTGCACTCGCTCTGTTAACAGCACAGTGCTAAAGTGGGTTTGGGGGGAGGTTATTTCAAAGGTCGGGGCATTTTCTTGGGGCTTTTGCTTTTAATTTTGTGGCTAGAACAGGCAAATGCTTCCCTTGTGCTACTCGTTTTAAAACTCTGTGCTTAAATAATTGCCAGTGTAAAAGAAATAAACACCAGTTAGCAGCACCTTCCTCTGCAAGTGGTGCGTCTCTCCTTTTCTCTCCAAGACCCCCACATTTTCAGGTAAATTAACAGTCTTCTAAGTAGTTAAACGCACTTGAGGAGCAGTTATTTAGCATGGCCTAACTTTATCAATTTCCTACATGCCTCACAAGACACGCTCAACCCCCCGAAGCTTTTTAAGTCTGTTTACGGTATACATTTATCTAGAAAATCTGATCAGGTAGGGGGGAGGCAAAGATCTTCCCTCGATAACCCGGACATTGTCCCCCTTGACATCTGTGTTGCTGGTGGACAGGATATCCTGCCAAATGCAAGAAGACAACTGCGTGACCCACCTTGGGCGAGAGGCACCGCTCGCTGATGCGAGCACAGCGGGAGCGGGTGCTGCCTCTCCTCGCCCGGAGCCGCATCCTCGACACACAAAGAGCAGCCGGAGAGTTCCTGCAAAAGCAGGGGAAGAAAAAAAAAAAAAACAAACAAAAAAAAACCACAACAAAACAAACAAACAAAACAAAAAAAAAGAAGAAAAAGAAAAAAAAAAAAGCGGTTTAGGTGAGTAGCGCATATTCGATAACGGAAAGCAGATGAGAGCAACAAATGCAATTTAGCAGACAAAGTCTTTCTTCATAAAACCGGCAGAGGAACGGATTAAACCACCTGGCAATCTTGGCAAGAAAAAAAGAAAATCCTAGGCAGTGACAAAACCAAACAGGTGTAACAGGTATAAAACTTTTGCTTCCCAATAATACCCCTCTCTTCCCTGGAATGCTTTGACAGGTGCAGAAGTTCAAGTTACAGCGTGGAAGTGGCAAATAAATAGACAGCATTAGTGTCTGACGTGCTCGCCGAGCAACCGGGGATGTTAATAACTGGCAAGGTACACTAATCTCTGATTGCAACATTTGGTTTACCTTAATCTGGAGGGACAGCTGTATTAAAGAGGGAATTATACTAATCAGTTCAAGGCCCTTGCATATAAAACTTCCCATTAGGCTTAAAGTACAACAGCTTACGCTCATTCTCTAGGAGCCTTACATCTGGTTCTGAATAAGGCTGTCTCTCATTTGCAAGGTACAAACCGAAAACAAGGGAGGGGGGAGCTGACAGTTGCTGGAGGATGGTTGATAGAAGAACAAGCTACTAATTCTTTGAAATTTTTTACAGCGCAAAACTGGCTGTAAGGCATCTTAATGCTAAAAAAACAGGCATGTGTTATCAACCCTAGGCCATTTTTTCCTGTTACCGGAGGTGACCAACATAAAATAAAATTGATGATGTCAGTCAAAAACAGCTAAGCACAAAGCTTGGCTTTGTTATCTTAAGTCAGAAGGTATGATAGGCCATGCCATATGGCTCTAATCCTCCTATATCTTCCATCACCTAACAGGCAACCTTCATGTAGCATGACCTTATTTGGCTGGTCTCAGGTTAGGGCTGCCCAAAGGGGATTTTTCTGTTTCTGCTATATCCAAAGGTTTATGTTTATTTTTTTCTTTTTTTTTTTTTTTTTTTTTTTTTGAGCCCTGCAAACTATAAATCCGACTGATTACTCTGCACTCTTTTGCTTGACTGAGCCTTTACAATCAGACATCCCCGTTAACAATAAGCTCCTAATGAATCAAACATCTATGGCATTAGTTTCACCTAGCTGCCTCTTTCCCATGCACTGCAGCTCTTTGTCAGACCTGGCTTGATGAGAAAAGCTAGTGACACTTGGTGCACCTATTGATAAACAATTCAGTAATGAGGGGCATAACAAAAATTACCTAAAACAACCTGATTAAAAATGACAGGCAAAGGGTACTACAGAGCTTTGCAGTTAAGGTAACTCTCGTACGTCGGGAGGGATGGAAAAAATAATTAGGTGCAACACAATTTGCTTTAAAATTACAAGTTTGCACTCACATTTTGGCTTCCCCCACCCCCCTCCCTTTTTTTGGACTAGGAGTTTGATGGGTGTTAAAAGGAAAATATTCCATACTTTATAAGAGATTCGTCTTTTTCGGAAAATTTGCAACCCAATAAGCTTTTTCTCTCTCTCCTTTTTGAAGTACTACATTAACAGCAAAATGCATTGCTATTTGTAATCCAACTTTCTATCTATAGCAAATTCCTATATTATAACTCAGCATTTTACTTCCTTTGTTTAAATATTGGTTTTGTTGCTTAAAAGCACATGTGGGCTGTAAACAAAGGATAAATAAGCTGTGAAAATAAAAGCAGGCTCCAAGGAATAAATAAGAACAAAATGGAAAAGACTGCACCGGGCTCCTGCGATGAATACAGGGATCTCTTTGTGAGAGGGGGAAAAATGTGTTAAAAGGGCACATACTGCAACTCTGAGGCAAACTTTGAAATGGAAGTGTGGAAGCATAAGAGCATTTGATTCAAAATCAGCAATGTGTGGGTTTGCATTTGTGTAGCAGCATGTTGGGAGGGTTTCAATCAGTGCACAGATGCACTTGAAAATCAAATATGGACATGGGGAATGTTTTTGGATATAGCAAATGAGGACTGATGACATGTTTACACTTTGCACATGGATCCAGTACAAAACCATACTCTGCAAAGAAACAATAACCACCATTTGCTGCTTTTCAGGGCTGTAACAAAATGGTGGCAAAGGAAGAGAATACAAGTGAGTGTCTCTTCCCACCTGGGAGGGGGCTGCACCGCTTCCCTGCCGATGGGCTTATTTTGCTCATCGCTCGCTTGAGATAAGGACTTTTTAACAAATATTAAAAAAAAAAAAAAAAAGACACAGCGGTCTGAAAAACAACAGTGCGAGAGGAAAAGGGGAGAAAAAGCAAGTTTCAATCACCATTAATGTCTGTCTTTGTTGTCAAAATATTTTCTTTACAGAAGAATTAAAATTATACTTGGAATGCCACTGAAATGGAATAGGGAATAAATGTAAGCAAATGCACTTTCATCATCTCCAATGGAAAAAATTGCAGTTTTGACATTATTTCAGTATCTGGCTCTATACATCCTTAAAGGAGAAATTCCCGGCTTATAAATAATACCTCCCAAGCTATGCTGAGTTGTTAATGAAAGTTTCTCGAGATGGCAAAACTTCTTTAAAAAAGGCAATAGCAGTTGCAGGCAATTGCAACTGACCAGACTATAATGTATCCCTCTGGAAGGCAGCTCCAATTCACAGTGTGAAGTAATCTTTTGTGAATGTTTTCCAAACTGTGATGCATATTTTACATTTTAAAGGAAGAGGCAAAAGTTAGCTATCTCTGAAGAAAGGGGGAAAACATCTGTTCTACACTTTCTGCTAATCAGACATTAAAGAAATGCACATGACCGAATATCCCAAGTTTTAAACTTTTATGAAGAGTTCCTTTCAAACTTTTAAGAGGGTATCGCTATAGTTCAAATAGTCCTTCAGACATCCGACTTCTGCTACTGATCATTAATAATAATCATCCCACTTTCCCTTACACTTTTCAGCATGATTTCAGAATGTCAAAGCTCATTTTCTCAGCAGCCTCAGACTTATTTAAAGCGCCGCAAACTTGAGACTTCAGTTCTCTTCTCACACGCTTGGGTTTTACAGGAGCGTGGGGTTAGCATCCAGCCTCCACGACTGCACGTGGGATCAGCATCTGTCCGACCGAGGGCCACACAGAGAGCCGGCAGCTGGAGTTTTCCTGACAGTACCTGAACCTGGGGGTCTCTTGGCCCTGTTGCTGGCACGTGTCCAGCCAGAAGCCCATGGGTTTTTCTTGGCGATCCTAGAGCCTGGTTGGCATCGTGCATCGAACGAAAGCGGAATTATCTGAACGAAGTCAAGCTACGGACTTCATGAGATATTTGTGTGTGTATTTAGTAAGATAAGATGCTCAAACCGTTAACTTTTAACAATTTTCTCTTTGCGTGTTGCTAGAGAAAGATCCGATTCACGTTTACGTTGGGGCCGCTTCGCACCACGCTGTCCCATCGGATGCCCTGAAATGATACCAAAGAGCTTGGAGCTCAGGTGCGGGTCCCTGCTCCACGCAGAGCGATGCCACTTGCTTGAATGGAGTTACAACCGCATACATAACTAGAGACTATGGCTCAGTAAGTACAAATATTTTTTTTTTTAGAAGTCTGTCTTCTGCTTTATTTCCAAGTGCATGCTCTAATCTGTTCATTGTATATACAACAAAGCCAAAGTGCTGGTGAGGGGAAATTATTTCTCCGTAGTCATGATTAAGGCCACGTTTACTATGGGCGCTGCGAGTGCATTGCAGGACCGTCTCTGTTGGTAAGTGCCTCTCTCATGCAGATCTCCTGCCCCAGCCTGGGGAAAACAGATCCTCAGAAATCACCTGCTTTACTGGCAGGCGGGTGGGAAAGCAGCCCCTCGCCTTTCGCAGTCACACCTCTGGCTTACCTTGAACGACAATCTGTGATCACAGGTACAATACGGCTATTACATTTCTTCAGCTCTGTTCTTCAAACTTCTCTCTTCTGGACATATCCTCCGTTAGCTAAGGATTTAGCGTAAAGGCAAAGTAAACACCAGTGAGCGATGCTTCCTTGCATTACGGGACATTGATATTTTAGGCTCAGCGAGAGGTATGCTGAGTTGTGGCTTGCTCCATAGTCAGCTTCCACCCTCTGCTGTGTTATTTTGTCCAGTGTTTGTACATCCAACAGCAAAAGGAGGGACACGTTAAACATCCAGGTATGTATGCCCCGTAATAAGGCTTATAAGAGGTTAGTCTTACGAAACACCACCAGGCTCACAAAAGCAGAGTAACCATATTTAGGAAAGCAAATTGGAATTCCGAATCGTTTCTGTGATTTTCCTTTCTGGTACAGAGTAAGGCATTTCTGTTTATTTCTCAGATAAGAATGTAAAGTGCCATTTCCTTTTGATCGCCAACAATAAAAATAGTTGTGCTTTCATTTACCATCTTTTTTTTTTTACTCGGCGGAGGAACAGATAGTCCAGTTGCTATAGAATTATCATGATTTCCAACTAACAGAAATCAGCGTAGGGCCAGGAATGTCACCTAAGTGAGAGCCCGAGTGGAAGGTAGCACAGGTTACTCTCCCAGTCACACACAGAGCCAGCAGCCACACCACGGAGCGAGGCTTGAGGTGGCGGATACCAACGCTATACCTCATCATGTGTACTTTCAGGACTTTGCAGTCCTTGGTTGTGACAGGACAACACGCAGATTGTGGTAACACAGGATAACATGTAGAACAACACTGCTGCCTTCACCCGTGCAGCTTTTGAACCAGGTAACTCCCTGCTCCGTAGCTGTCGACTCACCTTTCTTCAGTCCGCCTCCTGTACCTTGTACATGCGAGAAACTGGACCATATGGATGAGAGACAGGCAAACCCTCGCTCTCTGGGCTGAGGAGGGATTAAACCCTCTTGATGGCTTATCTTGATGGTACTGAGAACAACTCAGATGCCTTACCACTTCGCCAGAATTAAATGGTTTGTCTCTCTATTGTCCTTCACCTAAGAGCCACTTTAACACTGCAGTTTAATATTCATGTCATCAACACTGCAAACTATTAAAACCTGAATTATAAAAATAATGAATTAATATGTATGTGCAGATCTCTATTTTGCCCAATAGTGCCTACACCTTTTTTATTGGAGCCTCAGCATTCTGAAGGCAAATACAAATGATTCTTCCCCTTTCAGCCTGACTTCGCTGTTGCCATCACGGCAGCGAATTAGCAGCTCCGCTCCAGCCATCACAGTTACCACAGACGGAAGGGCACTTTGCTCGGGAACATCCAAATGGACCGCTCCTGCCAGAGCTGACACCAGTCGACGTACGCGCACGTGCCAGGCAGCCCCTCGGCAGGCATGGGAATGAACCGGTTTCCTCAGCACTGCTTGTTAAATCCTAGTGAACGTAGTGGCAAGGTCTCTCCTTACATGTGCAGAGCCTCCAAGGACTCTGCTGGGCTCGGACACGCGTGACCATGGCACAGGCCTTCAAGGTTAGGACCCTATTTGATATTAGAGCCAACTTAATGAATTCACCGTAAAGGCACTGTCATATAAGAAAGCAAAATCTTACGAGGTTCAGAATTCAGCTTCAGCTGGGATTTGCCTTCAAAAAGCAAAACTTGGGTCTACAGGCTCAGTGGGCAGAAACGAGCCCATGAGTTCTGCTTGTCTCAACAGAACAAACTCAATTTACATTGGCAGTAAATTTGGCCCTGGCTCTGCGTTTTGGGAGGGAATTTTGAAAAACAACCTGCACCAGGACATCCCTTGTTTTCTTTCCTCTTTTTGAAAACGTCATTGGAATAGACTCCTATATGACTATGCTTTTAACTCAAAAACTCTGTATTAAGGCCCAGCTTGAAATCTACAGGAGAAGAGACCAGCAAAGGTTCAATTGTCAGTTTTAGTTTTAAAATGTTTTGAGGTAAAGTGAAACCTGAAATATACCAACAATATTATACCTGGGGCAAGATTTTTCAAGACCATATGTGAGCCAGGAGATGCAGAGGAACACCTGGTAAATTTTCAGGTTCACTTAAGATGAGACACCCAGAGTAGCGTGGTCCTCTAGAGCTACCTCGCTATCAGAAATGCATTCAAAGGGTATTCTCACCCTCTCTGCTATTTATCAGATAAAACCACTTTTTGTGGCACTTCAGCTGCCCCATAGTTAACGGTGGAGCGATGTTCATTTTTTTCTCTCTTGAAGATCTGATTAAGTAAAAAGACTAATCAGTAAAGACTACAAATTTATATAACTACAGGCCATAGACTAAGTAGGTTCTCTGTCACCACAGAGACCAGACGACTTGTCCACACCACGGGCGTCTAGTTCAACACTTGCTCAGCCATCCCATTTTGAGAAATGTCACCATTTTGAAAGATTTCACTGAAAGCCAGGCGTTAAGCTAGGTGCCTTTCCTCAAGGCAACATCTTATTTAGATCAGGAGATCACTCTCCCTTCCTGCTCTTGAACAACATTTTGCTATTCACTCAATGTGTCCTATTAGCAGAAAATAGAGAAAGTTCTGATGCATCATATCACTCATCTGAAATTCTAATTCTAATTAACGAGAAGTCATCTGTAGTTGTCCAGCATGATATTATTAATTCACAAAGTAATAAAGGGAAATATTTCAGACTGAATGAGAAGATAGGTACTGAATGGGGTCATAGGATTCCACTACACATAATTTGTCACGATCTTTAACTATTTGAAACCTATAGCAGTCAAGTTGTACAATGCCTTACCGTTAATATAATTTCTCTCATAGAAAAAGCAGTTACACGGGTATGATTTATTCTCATGAACTTAAAACCTAAATTAGATCTAAATCTGTATAACCCAGGGTTGCATAAGGAAGTATATTTTTACTGTGAATATGTAGACTTTTGCTCTTTATGTATTTTTGAGGAAGAAGAGTAATTCTAGGGACATTGTAATATGCTTTCTGGCATTATGATCAATACGTACATTAATTTATTTTAAAATTATATTTAGTAGTGGGAACAGTAGATTTGATAATTCATTAAAAAAAAGCACATCTCAGTTAAATTCTCAACTTTACATTCCAAAAGCCTCAGGAAGACTTTTTTTTTTTTTTTTTTTAACCTATACCCCAAAAAGGAAGACTTTTCAAAATGCATTGCCACAGAGTAAAACTTTCTTCTTCCTGCTCATTTCAAAAAGTTAATTCTAAAGTGTAGGGAAACCCAAAGTCAGTCATTCACTCATTCATTCATCCATTACCTTTCCAGCAAGAGAATGTGCAGTTACCAGAATTAGTGCTCTGAGAGTCCTTTAAATGCAAACCTGTAAGAGGAAAGTAAAAACAAATCAAAGTTAATTGTGACTGGCTGGAACAAAATGCTTAAATCAATATGACGATGGCTCATCTGCTCATCATTTAGCCATTACCTGGGAGACGAGGACCTCCTGCTATGCCTGATTTTTTTTCTTTTTTTTTTTTTTTTTAACATACAGATCTACCACTGCCTCAGTTCTGCAGACACATATGAAGCCAAAGTCATTCCAGACTTGCCCTGTCATACTGTTTATTCTTCATATCTTATTTTATTTATTCCTGTTTGTTCTTTACATTGGATACAGAGATAAACACATACAAACATTAGGACGTTCAAAAAGTTTAGTACAACAGCAAGAGAGGGCAAAAGCCACCATCTCACATTTGTAACATCCTGGAGAAAATGACAACATCATAATACCCCTAAAGAAGAAAACCCATGTATTAAAAGATTTTCTTTGAATTAAACCTTACAATGAGGAGGAACGCTGCACAGTTTAGAAATATTTTGAAGTATTTCTTCACCACATGCAGAAGCCAGGTTAAAATATGTTTCTAGTACAAGATTAGAAATAGAAACCTCATTGTCTTGTGTTCAACACCCAAAAAGCCTAAGGACGTAAGGCATATAACTTAAGGAAAGGGCATTTTGGTGACCCCATGGACACACAGGGCCTGATCCTTACCCTACCGGCACCGACAGAAATCCCAAATCTGTGCGAGTCGGTGGTGTTTAACCACGGTCTGCCACCGGGATCGGAATCAGAGCCCTTGTGTGCACGCTTGGCTTTTACTGGAAGCCACAAAACTTCCCCAGAAACATAGCCCCTGGGTTTTTTAGGCAATGCATGTCTGGGCAGCAAAGGCTACTTGGTTGTAATCATTACAAGGCAAAGTCTTTAATTCCGGTTCCCAAACTGGAACACGTGAGCATTTCTTCTTTTGGGGAGATGAGAGCGAAACTGGAGCCACTGCCATCTCTGGAAGAAAAGGCCACGCTGCAACCTCAAAATAAATACACTTATTTGCATATACAAAGACGGAGGCCTCATATGTATCCACTAATATCCCTTCCTTAAACTGTTAGGAGTATGACATATGCTACAGCTCACACCAACCAGAATAATGAGGGAGGTGTTGTTTTTTGATATTTTTATAAGTTCACGTAACTCTACACTCAACGCAACTCTAGGTTCATCGGAGCTATCGCGTAAAAAAAAAAAGAACTTAACAGAAACAAGTTTATTTAATAATCCGCTGCCTTAACTTCAGTCCTCGCTCCGACCTGTATGCATACGGTCTTTATTACAGCCTAATCACACTGCAGTTACAGAAAGGCGAACTCTGAACTGAACAGCTACTGTCACCTCCCTCTCCCTTTTCCTTTCCCAGCAGGTTAAATGTGGAAAATGCTAAAAAATCTACTGGGAGCGTGTCTAAAATGAAGTGTAAATAGGTATGGAAAACCTATGAGAAAACTGTTATGGAAGATGCCTGAATGGCAAAGTGCAAAGGGTGACAAGAAGAAAATTGTGATGGCATACAAAAGGCAAGAGAATAAGAAAGATGTGATACAATAGATAGCTGGTGTGAGCCTATCAACTGGCTGGTAGCTCCTGTTCCACCCACCTCCCCCTCAATACCTTCATTTTTTTGTTATGATAAAGGACATTCACGATCAGTAGCAATGTTATAATGATAGTAAATGCGGGATTTAAGGTATATAAAACCTTCAGCCAACATTAGAAAGCCACCAAGGGGGAGTTACCTTGCACGAGGTTCTATTTAGTGATGGCTCCACTCTTTCACTCCCTGACTGCAAATCAGCATTTTTAGTGGACAATAGGCTCAGCAGTGGCCTTATGATTGCCTCTTTTCAAATGGAAATGGCTATCCTAACTCCTCTGCCAGGTTTTTCTTACTAGAGCACAAATTGCAGTTTACAAGGCTCTAAGGGGAAAAAAAAAATCTTAGCTGAATATCTTTTTTTTATTCGACAAACTGACATGTAAATTACCCTTTAAGTGCTCCACTCTAGGGCTCTGATCATCTCCTAATTGTCACAGTCAATTGTAGCCAACAGTCTCTTCAATCCCAAGCGCTTTGACAACAAGCATAAGGATCAAAGCAGAATCAGCTCCCTTCAATATCCTTCTGTTTAGGATGCTACAAAAAGCCTGAAAAAGAAAGGTGTAAGGGCATTAGTGGAGAAGGAACTGAGAGTAGAAAGTACTATAGCAGTCATTTTCTTCTTCACTAATATTATATATCCTTACATACCCTGTTATCCCATGTTCAGCATGAATACATAAACATCCCGGAGAATAAATATGGTTTAAAACAACTCGGATATATTACTACTTAAAAATAAATGCATAATGCATTTCTGCTGTGTCTTGCATGCTTCTCCCCCCAGCCCCCCCTCCAGCTTTCTCCTCCGCTCTGGGAAGGAATATAACAGCAATCGGTTTTTAAGCAACTTCTTGGGGTTTTTTTCCCCCAAACTGTCCCACACTGTCTTCCAGGATGAGCTGGGCTGCAACCCAGCCTGCTCTGATGGGAACCCATCACAAGTTGTACTCGGGGGGCTGGTGCAACTTAGAGGAGAAGCGGGTTGTTTGTGCAGCTCTGCATTTGCTTTCTGAAGTGCCTATAACCCAAGGTCAGGCAAAGGCTGGAGTAAAACCCTCTCATTCAGCTGGAGTCCAACTCTAAGAACAGCCAGTTTCAGTCACATCCAAAATGACCAGGAAGAAATACGTGAATGAATACAGCAGTCTTCAATGCCTGCCCAGGGAAAAAAAATAAAAATAAAAATTATTTGCTGTAATTCTGAAAGAAGAGTCACCTTTTATTGTACTCCAGACCACTTTAGATCAGCACCGCACTACAGCGCTTAAACAAATTTTTGTACTAGCTTGCTGTGTTTGATGATATGAGCTCGCTCGCTCTGCAATACGCTTTCATACCCTCAGTGCCTCGCAGACGCCTCAAAGTAAGCCCTGTTGAAGTCGTGTTTCTAGGGAATAGGAGTAAGGCGGAGCTATTCTGAGTCGTATTTTTACTTCAAAACTTGTACGTATCCACGAACGTAGCAGTAACTCCCACAGAGGCTCGCAAACAGCTTCTGCCACACAGGCTGCAGGGGAGGAACGGCACAGCTACTGCAGAAGATATGCTGCTGAAGTGGGAGAAAGCCTGCAGGATACCAGGGAGGCAAACTGGGGATGTGCCAAGCTCTAGAGTAACGCAAAAGGATCTCCGCATGGATAACCAGGCTCTGCAGGGTTAGGCAATTGGATCTTTTTGGCCTCTCCGACAATCTTGCTGCCGTACAGAAAGGGTGCAAGAGACTTCATCCATTTTCCTGCAGCTCTGTCTCTTCCACTCCTGCAAAAAGTACCTTCCACAGGAGATAGCTTGAACACCTGAAGTCCAAAAATACTGGGAGTTTGGAGGTGAAAACCCATTTGCCCCTTCATAAGAAATTCATTCACCTCTTACAGCTATTTTTAACAAACTGCCACTTGGCATTTCTTAAAGATGATGCACCTCGTCCATTGGCTCACCTAACACTGGAGGCATGGTTAGATGAGACAGCTGGACGAGTTTAACAACCTGCTGCCCCCCTCCTACAGGTCCCACTTTCCTCACCCAAATTCTGGCTTTCCGTGTACAAGATGAGCTGAGTCAGATCCATCGACCGGCAGAAAACCCATCACTTGTGTAACAGGACCCCAAGGCAGAGCTTTGAGGTAGACGTTCCTAAACCATCACCTACACCATGCTCCCCAAAGACCAGCAAAAGGTTTAAGATGTGTACAGCAGCCCTGTTTTTACATAGAGAAGACTTGGAGCTCGTAGGGAAGATAGCACAGATACAACGAGGCTTCCTACAGAGCCGCCTCTGCACCCACCCACCGCTGCCTGCACCCACTGCCTTGCACCCGGCCGTGCTCAGAGCCCCCGGCACCACCTTGCACAGGCAGATGAGCATGGAGTTAGAGATGCCAAATGTAGATAATACATTAGCTACGAAAGACTGGTGAGAAAAGAGTGGTTTTGATAATGAATAGGAACAAGAAGTCAAAATTTCTCATGGGAAAGATATGCCAAAAAATGTTGATTGGGAAACTTCAAAAAGGCTCATTTGAATGATGTTGAAATAATATAGAAGGTTAATCTAATATATCATTTAAAATAAATACAAAACCAAAATTATAAAATTGAAGTGAAACATTTGTCTTGTCAAGCCGTTTTGTTTCTACATTACCAAAGAGAAATATTTTAACTCTTTCAGACCAAAAATTTCACTGAAAAAGGCATATTCTAAAGAAAACGTTCCAGCTTAGGGAAACATGCTTTCCCCACCAGCGAATTTACAAATATTTTGCAGCTCTATATACAGATCAATATCTTCTCCAGACAGCTAAATTCTGAAGTGGCTCCACTTAAAGTGTATAAAATATATTCCTTGATATTCCGCTATACAAGGCAAATCCCAATATTTTCTAGGAAGATTACTCCAAGACACTAGGACACCTTCCAAATGAAACCTTTGCAACATTAGAAAATTTCTCTGTGGCTATTTAGCTCACTAGAATTCCCTTGGTATATAAAGATATTTTCACCTCCTCATTCACCCACAAGAGTGCCACATGCCAAGAAAAAACTGCAAGGTCACCTGGAAGGTAATTAACTTTTTTTTTTTTTTTTTAGAACTGTGCTTATTTAAACAACAGAAGCATTTCCAAATAGCAGGACATCAGCTAATAATATAGCCTGCCTGCACTATTTTCTCACCTTAACTTGAAAATACATCCAAATACTTATTACATAAAACTGTTGGTTCCCAGCTTTGTCTGTAGAGTTGTTGCTGACAGTCTGCAGAGAGACGAGTAGCACAGTAGTCCTGGACATTTTCCTTGTTTCCAGCTGCTAAATCGAAATAAAGAAGGTTAAAATAATATTCTTTCCCTATCAGAACTTTTCCATGGAGGTAATTGCTATAGTGTTTGCAAGCTACAGATTTCATTACCAGAAAGTGGTAGAGGGTCCACATGACTGTGAATGGGGGGAGATAAGCTCAATGAGACAATTTTCCCTTAAAATAAGACACACATTACAGAATAAGTTGAAAAAAAACCCTGCCCTATCAGAGAATATGTTCTTTCTTTCAACGCAAGGAGCCCACAGCACTAGAGACCACGAGATGGACTAAGCCGTTTGTTGCACATGACCATTTTGTGATACTTCAGAGTTGCAATTTATTACCGGCGGTGGAACGATTGCCTGGCGCGACTGTAACAAGGGGAAAGATGCGGTAACATTGCTGGTGCGCTGGAGCGGCAGGCGAGGAAATGGTTCCTCCGGCTGCCTCCCACGCAGAGTAGCAAGTCATGGGGCTGCCCAGGAGCACAGGGACTCCTCTGGAAGCGTTACCCCAAAAAGGGAGGGCTGAATGCCAATCAGAAGCATGGTTTACTGATAGGATGCTGGTGCCCTTTCCTACAGACTGGAGCATAAACCCCCAATCTGGTTGTAAAGGAGAGGCATAATAGTGCTCATTGTGTTGCTGACATTTCTCTCGGAGGGGGTGGCTTTTCAGTAAGCAGTTATGTTTCCTTATTTAGTTCTCCACCATAATCGTGGAATTTTTGCAGCCCTTATTTTTATGCTTCTGAAAAGTAAAAGGATGAAAGGTTTACATTCGGGAAGTCTAGAAGGGACAGCCAAAGCACGTGCGCTGGCTTGACGTGAAAGTCCGAGGCCACATAACCACTTTGGGACCATCGCAAGATTACCGATACAGCTCCTAAATTACCAACGATTAACCAGTGTGCTCTGGTCGTGAAATCCTTGTTCAATTCGGTCTTTCAGGTAATGAAGACGTGCTATTTCTCTCTGGGATGCCTCGCAGGTATCGGCGCCGAGTTTGCTGAGAATATATAGCGAGTCATTATCTCTGCGACGGCCAAAGCCATGGGAAGTGCCTTCAGAAGTCCTTAAGAAGCCATCTGCTTCAGCCTCAGCTGGGTCTTGTTTTAAGGAAGTCACATGCTGTTTTTTAAGTGATTATTTCTAGATGGTGCTCAGGGGCAAGGAGGGAGGGTTGGTGACCACAGCTCCTTCTGTGCAAAGGCAGAGATTCAAGCCGTTGCATACTGACAGCCGTGATCACAGGACTCATGCTGAAGGAGCCAAATTGTACGCAACTGCTTGCTCTTGGGGAGAAGAGGATTTCTTGGGTGTCTTCATAGCTCATTAGCACAGTTTCTACCGCAGTTAGCTCAACCACACAGCTTCCGCTCTAGCCACATCCTCCCAAGCCCAGGAAAACATCGCAATCCCATTTTACAGAGGAGGACATGGAGGCTATTTTAACAGTGGGATCCAATTCTATTAAAAGCTAATGAGAAGATACGCTGTCCAGTGAATTCACCAAAGTCATAAAAAATGGGTTTCAGAGCCAGGGCCACAGCATAGCAGCTCCCAGGCCCGAATCTGGGCTGAGGCTGCTCGCTATCACAAAGTCCTTCTTGCTTTTAACTCCTGCTAGGTCAATGCCAGGCAGCTAAATGAACATTGAGGACATTGCTCACTTCCAGGCTCACGCACAACAAAATACAGAGCAAGGGCATCATTCACAGACACCGACATTAGAACTTGATTGTAAAGGAAGCTGTTTCAAATAATAACCAGGGAGTTAGAAAAAGCATGTCTAGCCACATGTCTGTTAAGAAGAATATTATGCAGCATTTGTCAGCCCAGACAGGGGCCTGCTTCATAAAACTGGTTTCAATATAGGATTTTTAAGTATATGGCAACTGATAGAGCGAATATAGACGTTATTTTACACTGGGAGAACTTCTATCTATTACTAAACTGTAATTTTAATTGACATTAAGCAAGAAGAACCACAAGAACAGAGTGAGTGCCCATTTCTCACAGCCCATCTATCTTGCGTATAGTTACTTAGGGCTCATATACCACCAGTTTAGAAACATGCATAATTGCTTATGGTCAACATCGTATCACTGCCAGATCACACATTAAACAGATAACCACTATTATTATAAGAGCAACTTCCTTAACCTTATATTTTGGTCTGGCTCCGAACTCCTGTACTTTACCAGTTTGGTTTGTTGCATTATGCCAGCCTTCTGCCTGTACATGTCATTTTCTACTCCTGTAAGTGACCGGTGCAATAGAGAGCTTACTATAAAAATGCCTATTCGAGCACATGAATAGAATAAATTCAAGAAATATGATCACAGTTGCTCCTGCAATGTTTTTATAAACACAGAGTCTCTGCTTTTTTATTATAGTTAAGGTACAGTGTGTTATTTGGCAGAGGAATCTGACTTGAAAATGTAAAAGGTTCAGGCAACCACACATTTGGAAGTAGAAATCTTTCCTTAAAACATGGCTCTGGTTTTTAAACATAGCAAAATTTCTGGAAACTTCAGTTTCTCAAAGTCTGCCAAAGCTCCAGTCACATGTAACATATTCTTGGGGCTTACATATAATGTTTCAAGTAATAAACAACATCTTGTTTAGAGCAGGATGGAAAAAAAAAGGGGGAAAGCACTCATTAGGAGTCAAAGCACTACCTCAGTACTAAAACCAAAACATGTTTCTTGCAATGAAACCTCGAAATAACTTTTATAATGTATTAAGAGATTCATGTGCTCTTCACACCTCTAAAAATTGCAGTTAAAATCATAGGTTAAATTCTTACGGCAATTAGATAAATTATATTACAAACGAAAGAAAATGTCATACTCATTGAAGTCCACTCAGGTTTTCAGTAACAGAAAGAAAAGTTCCGTTCACCCTAATTCAGTAACAGAATGAGTTACATATTGTACATAACAATACATCATCAGTAGCCCTTCAATGCTCTCTGTAGAACTCATTTATCATGCACTTTTTATTCAGGAACAAGGCTGTATTTAAAAAAAAAAAAAAAAAAAGAAGTTGTTTCCATACGAAGGCTCATCATGCAGAATATTCACAGCTGAAATATATGCACAGTCATCTCTACTAGTCAGACACCATTTCAGTCCGCTCATCGGAACACACGTTAACAAAATGATATTGAGATACAGAAATAGCACACCGCAGCCAGGATTGAAGTATGGGCCATAATACCTACCTCACTGGGATCTAGTAAGGTTTAATTAATTAATGCTTATGAAGCTCCTCAGATCATCACTTCAATTCATTATCACTCCCATTTGTTTTGTATCCCACTTTCTCCCTTAATTCAACAGTGAATTTCTTTCAGAAAGTGTTGCATTTATAGAGTAATGAACAGATGAAAGCAGTTGGAGCGATTTGGCCTCGCTGCACTTGCAGGAGTATAAAAGGGAGCCGGAATGCTTCCCCCTCCTTTCCGCTCAAGTCATTTGGCATCAGGACTAAGGAGAGTATGGAGCTTCATGATGTGCAATGCTTTTCCGCAGAAGCCAGCCCTGACCAAAGCTGTGTCAAAATGCAGCAGAAAAAGTTGAAGGTAAGAATGGAACAGTCAAGAATTTGGCCTTACTCTGGGAAGCTTCCTCCCTCACATCTATGTTAATTAAAGATGGGCACGAGCCACAAAGCTCAGAGGGGTATGGATGCAGGCATTTGGTTCTTGGCTCATCTCTAATAATTATTAGATACATTGGATGGAAATAGTTGGAAAGAAAATCAATAAGAGACTGAATCAAGAAAATGAACGGCAATTTCGAATACTTACGTGTATAGGATTTCACTCAAGGGCGGGACAAGATAAAATTAGTAGCCTGTATTAAAACAAAACACAGTGTGATCAAACTTCCATTCAGTGTAATCTTCTTTAAAGATTTCAGATTTTGGCATTAAATAATTTGGGTTTGAGAACTTAACTGAGGAGAAAGGAAAGATTATCTGGTGAAACTCCAAGGTTGCTATAGACTTTCAGAGAAGAAACCAGATTAAGACAACAAAATTACTGGTGGAAGAGAAGCTGATAAATAAGACTAGAATTTGATAATGGAGGAATTTAATTATTCAGGTATTGATTGGTATGATAACTACGGGGAAGCTAACAAAGTTTCTTTGCAGTGGCAATGCTATTAGTCCACCGAGCAGCCAGTAGCTATGCTGAGCCCCATACTGGGAGAGAGGCATGTATCCTGTTATAAAATTAATTTTAATAATAAAATTTAACTTTAATTATGTTTAATTTCAATATAACTTTTAAAGTTAATGATAGGGAGCTCGAACCTCACTAGCATAAAGGTCCGCATAGATTTAAGGGATAAATCAAGAGAAAACATTCTTATCGAGAAAAGCTTGGGAGATTCACCAAGTAAATGGACTCGGGTCAAAAGAACAATTAAGAAAACCCAAATATGCTCTTATGTGTCATTCAAAGAGAACATTTTACTAACAAGAAAAGAATTGACACAGCCAAGGGCGGGAGGAAATGTGCCAATAACATGCGACAGTGGCAATCTGATAGTTGTGAACCAGAGGAAAGCAAATATGTTTTAGTGGGGGGTGTTTTGTAGTTATACTAATTAAAAAGTTCTTCTGACTGGACTTCAAAGGTGGGACCTCATCTTTCAGGACTTACAAATATAGTTTCTCGGTTAGATATTTTTGTTCCTGGCATACCAAACCAAGGGCTTAGCAGTTTATAAATGGAATTGACCTCGTGCAGTCCCATGACCAGAAGACTGGTCTCCAGTTCCATATATTATATATTTAATCACTGTAATATAATCAACATACCTGGGAGCAGGTACTTAAAACCCAGTTCTCCCCCAAGATAGAAGAGCTCCGGCAAAAGGAGTGGGCAGCAACCACCAAAGCTTGTTGAAGCCGAGACCTTCGTCTTTTAGGTCTCCTTCAGACCAGTGTTAAAATTGAGTGGGTTCTCTCACGGGCTGGACGCACGCTTTCCTCACCAACTTACGTGAAAGCAAGCACCAGCAGCTGATGCTGTGTTTCGCCCAACACCCCAGACTTCTCTGCTATTGAAAGAAAGGTGGCTAACCCTGGTGGGGTGGAGGTTAGGGACCCCCCTCTCCCCCCAAGGGTTTGGCACGTTCCCAGGCTGCTGAGGAATGCGTGCGGAGGCTGTGGTGTCCCCAAAAAGCTTCCTGGCTTAAATGAATGCTGTTTTGCCTAGCTCTTCCCTTGGCTTCTACAGAAAACCCAACTTGCTTAAATCCAATTGCCATCTCGGCTTTCTGCCGCAGGTGAGAAAAGGGTGGTCCCCAGTCGGTCAAAAACTTGCCTATCAGACTTGCTTTCTCATTGATTAAAAAAAAAGATTCATTCTTTTCCTGAAAACTTATCATCTTTCAGGGCAAACCCCAGTTTTCATTTAAGAAACCCTCAAACTTGGAAAAAATTAAGATTTTGCTTTTCTGTGAAAAAAATACTTGTTTGCAACCGCAAGGCTCCACTGCTTGCTCCTCTCTATGATTTATAAGCCAGACTATAGCTCGTGCAAAGTATTATTGCAATTCAGCAGAGAGCCCTGTTCGTGGAGGACCGCGGTACTCAAACTACAGCACCTCTTAAGCAGGTCCAGTAAGAACTAGGTTATACAAATTCCGTTTGGTTTGGTCTCAAATTTTTCATTTGGTTTCAATTCAAGGGGAGGGACTATTTCCCATGTAAGATGTTAGCTTTTCAGTACTACGGTCAAACTAAGCATGAACCTAATAATAATCGGGTTCATCATTGTAATAGAAAGATCTACAGAAGTGGACAGAAAGCTGGGAAGGATAGTAAATGTCCTAAAATAGTCAAACAAGGGAAAAATAAAACATAAGAAATTACTAATCTGAAACAAAATATTTACCTAACATATATATAATTTAATAAAACATTAAGAATTCTTTTTGCAGCAGCAAATAAAAGTACACTTCCTGAGCCAACGAAATCCCTAAGAAATGGGGATAGAGAGCTGTAATAAATCAGAAATGTTAAGAAGCATCCCAACAGTCATTTTGATCTCTTGGCGCTGAAGTAAAGCAAGTGCAGTGCATAAGGGTTAACTCCTCAGCTCACATAAATCAAGTTAACACCATTTAAGTTAGCAAAATGTATTCAAAGTCAAATTCATTTACTCCAGCCAAAGATCTGTCCCTAACTATATCCTTTGCATTTTATACCGCATTAACTATTTTAACATATTCAGCTTTAAAGCCCAATATACTTCAATATAATTTCCATTACGTATACGCACTTTTGTGTACACATGCATATGCAGAGGAATATATACATATAAAATATTTCTGCAAAACCATAATATAAACAAATTAACATAACACAATTCATAACTATGAAAAATAGAATAGGAATGGTTTTGCAGGATTTAGTAAGGAAACGCGCTGAAAATCCTAATTTGAGTCGAGTCAACCAATGTGGATTTATGAGCAGGAAATCTTGCTTAAATAATCTGTTGGAATTCTTCAAAGATATCCCTGCCAAGGTAGAAAGAAAAATACTATGGGTGGTATACAATATGCCTAGACTTTCAAAAGTGCGTTCGATAAGAGCCTATGGTGGAGATTACCAGCAAGGTACAGAGCCACCGCGTAAATGGTAACAAACTTTAATGAACTGATAACGGTCCGAAAACAGCATTCAGCGAATGACTTTGAGATTGGTAGTCAATACAGGATAGTGCTTTGGTCAGGTTAGGATCTTGTCTCGTCCCTAATCTATGTAAAAGAATTAAATCAGAATATCAACGGCAACGTATCAAAACGTGCCGGCAGACGTAAAAGTTACAGGGGCTCTAACAACAGTTGTCTAATACGGGTTAGAAACGCAAGATCGAGATCACCAGCAAATGCAGCCTCAGCACCGCCAGGAACGTGCTGCTGTGCTGGAGCACAGAGCTGAGAGAGCAAAGTAAACAGGTTTTTCTGATGCGGTGGAAAATGTGTGGACATGCCCCACGTGGGCAGAGGGATGGAAAGAAATGGTGGAGGGTGCTACGCAAGGGGAAGAGGGAGACCTAGGTGCTGCTCGGAGAGAAGGGAAGAGCTTAGAGGGGAACTGGAACTCCAGGAAAAGGGAAGGAATGAGCAAGAGGATGCTGTGAGCTTTTTAATCCTTAGGAGGTGGGAAGTGCAGAGGAGATTAAAAAAAATCTTTTGAAATTTAAAAAACAAAAAACCAACACACTAAACCCAACTTTTTTTTTCTATCCCAATTTAACGCACAAGTGTTTGGGTAAGACCTTTTATCCCAGGGATGGCTACCTTATGTTTTTAACGTAAGGGTCAGATAACAATGTTAATCCTATTTCCCTTGAACCCAAGCCCCAGGTAGTTTTGACGAACTGCCAGTCTCTTTCTGCCACAGGGGTGGCAGACCAGGGCTCCAGAATAGTTCAGTGTGACCAGCAGACCAGGGCACAGGACACAAGCCTCGGGGCTCCTTTCTGGGCTGGCATGGCTCAGGTCTGTGTCGAAGGAGCTTGACAGCCCTCCTGGTGCCTTCTCAAAAGCACCAAAGGGATTATGGCTCCTAAATCCCACTTACAAGAGCGTCTCCTCACTGAGAAATACAATTTGCATTCACTTTCAGAGCGCTCCTTGACAATGGGGCTGGGTCTCCTAAAACTTGGAGGGGTTTTAGGGACCTGGAGAAAAATGAAGATGCTAGCTGGGACCCTTGACCTCACTCCCAGTGGGATTTTTGAATATTCCCCAGGGTCGGGGGCCAGGAAAGGAAGATGGCACAGAGGCAAATAAAGCGAAAACAGGCCTCTGAAGTTCAATGTTTTGGCCCTTCACCTGGCAGAAAGATATGTCCTCCAACAAATTTTGATGAAGAAATAAAGTCAAATGAGACAACTGCTAAGTGAGGCTGAATGGATCCACTCCGGCATCTGAGGTTATTTAACTAAAGACATCTTAGTAGTCATTTTCTCCCTGATGGTAACCACACAGAATTTTACCAGGTATTTAAATAAAATGTAGCATTAGTTAAGAGTGGGCTCTGCTCACTATGGCTTTACTACTTAACTTTTACATCCACGTTACTTCAAACAAGTTGTCCAACACTAGAGCCAAACTCTGTTGGCTTTTCTGCCGTATCTACTCCACTCATTTTAATGGACCGTCTTTCAACAGCAAGACCCAAAAGATTTGGCCTCCTGAGCGTTTAACGGAATTGTACAAAGTTTAAAATTTCAGCTTATTATACACTTTTTACTAATTATTCTCTTTATTATCCTTATGCAAGGACCCTCACAAAAGAGCAGTCTGACATTGTGGTAGTCACTACACTGACTTCAACTTTTGCAAAACAGTACATTTAGGCAAGGAATAGAAAAACCCAAGGATTTAAGCTGTGGGTGTTTGCAATCCAACAGATGCCGTGGGAAATGTCTTTTGCATCCCTCATTGCCCAAAGCAATCCTGTCCAGGCCCAAAGTGGCATTTAGAATTCCTCCTTGGATCACCAGCTCTCTGGTGAGGTTGGATTCGGTCATCCAAATTCAAAAGTTTGGGTTTTGTTGTTGTCTGAGACTCTTACAGGCTTTTCTTAATCGCTATGGATCCTGGACAATATAAACCTGAAGTTTTTTGTGCCTCTTGGGTACCGTATACTGACTTTTTTTTTCCCCCCACCAGCTACATGTCCATTTTTTCTTTGTCGTAACTGTTTCTTCACTGACTGAAACCAAGAGATTTCTTTTTTTTTCTTCTGTTTCCAAGTTTCTCAAAGTTCCCGGTCCACCCAGTGCTGCCATCTTAGTTCCTGAACAAAAACCTCAGTGTTTCTCAACAGGGTGCAGAATTTCTTCCCCTACACAATCTCTGCTAGCAGTGCCTCTTTTTTCAGGGAAAAATCTTAAAGAAAAAAAAAAATTAAAAAAAAATATCGAACCTTCTATTCATTGTAAAAGCAAGTTGCTTCCCTAAACAAGAGAGCATAGTTAGATACCAGGAATCATTATAAACATTGGCCTTCTGCGATTTCAGTGCACTTAAACAACAAATTTAAGAGTCTTTTCTTGATCTTGCATCACATCGACCTACTTTGCCCGCTTCCCACCTTATACTTCAGCCAGAGTATTTTTGTTTCCCCAGCCTATTGTTTTTGAAATTTCAAAATCGTGCAGGTTTATTCGTGACTTGTGCTTCTTTCCCCATGCTTGTGTTCAGATCTCTAATGACATTCTCCTTTGAGCTGCCGCAGAGGAAGGGAAAAACCCAGGTTTTTTAAAATGTCGGCATTCTGAGGAAGCATCTGTATGCTAATTCACTCTTAACTTTGCTAGCAGAAAATTTAAAGGAAGATAGTTTTTAATAAATGAAGACCGGTTAGCAGTTAGAGACCTTTGTAATGATACTGATTTCTTGGGAGCTTTTTTCCTCCCACCAGCCTTCAAAGCTGTTTCTTGACTTTAGGAGATCATTATAAGTTAATACTTGACTACCAAAAGTCCCATTCCACCTTAAAAATTGTACTGAATCTGTCAAACATCAATTTTGAATCAATGCCAATTCAGTATAAATAAAGTGTGATATGGACACTGCAGCAAAGGATAGCCTGCAAATCAAAAGAACTGTTATCGCACAAGGAACGTGATAGATTTTCTCCAATAATTCCAATTTTGATCACCTTTCCCAGAGAAGAACTTTAGTGACTCAAATAGGAATAAGATATGAAGCAATCATTGTTTCCGTCTGTTAAAGATGCTTGATATAAATGAAGCCTGAGCCTAATCCTTTCTAAAAAAGACCTAAACATTAACATTTTCATAATTAGGATGAAAACTGAAGCAGTGGTTGTATCTGGTGAGTTTGAAGGGGGTTGGGGGGGGGCGAAGATTATGCCAATTAAAAATGAAAGGTCTAAGAACAAACAGTAAATTCACGTAGAGCTTTCCGACTCGCAGTGTAGTAGGCATTATGTCAAATAAAACCACCGAGTGAACCGAAGTATTAATGAACAGAAGAGATAGCCAGACATGTTTATATAGGCAGACAGGGCTGGAGGATATATCGATAGCACGGGGAGGTGTGTGGTAATAAACTTGAAGGGGGACAGACTTGTTGGGCCAAGTGTCCCTTTCCCGTCCAGGAATTCCTCGTGTCCTCATTACCCTTTCACCTCTGGACAGCTGCAATATCAAAATCTGGCTCACGTCTTAAGGAAATTGAGTTTAATGTCCTTAATTCAGTCCCCAGTCCACATATATCCATATCACAAAACAATCAGACCATTTGGCTCGGCGGACGGTGTCTGCTCAGGAAAGAGGCCCATCCTGGAACGGCAGGGCTGTTGCAAGGCAAGTCTAAGACCTCCAGAAAGCACGCGGAGCCTGCGTAATGCATGCATGGTAGGCTCACGCTTGAGAGAAACCATCTTATTTTCATTCCTCTGTTTTTCTGGTATCCTTTGCATGTAGCATTTTAATTACCAAAGCAATCGGCATGCTCCTATATCATGACAGCAGCCAAGTTGGACAAGAACGAATGTGGTGGCCTCTTGGGTTTTTCTCATTTTTTTTCTTCACCTCGAAAGGGAGGGTAACCTCAACAAGGAGCAAGTTACGGGCCTGATTCGGTACGACTGGCTCCTCTCTCAAGCACACATGAGGGCTGCAGGGTTAGGTGCTGCATCGATAGATAATGGGGCAGAGAAAATATTAGTGGCATGTTTTGGTCCTGGGGATTGATATGCAACGCTCCGAATGCAAGAGTCAACTGCTAAATAATCTGGAGTCAGAAAGGGGGCAGAGCGGTTGTGGCGGTGAAAAAAATGTGAAGGGGATAAAAATTAATCACCAAAAAGGCTTTATATTTTATGTTAGTAAATCATTTTAACTAACTGATTACATCATATCTCCAGCCAGGCTTCCAATTCGAAATCTCCAGGAACTGGTGGGCAGGGATATAAAAGGCACTTGTCCTCCTCATCTGGAAAACAGCTATGCTGCACGTTTTCCAGCATTGTGGGTTTTTTCTCTGTATCTTTAAGAGTATTTTTTCATGCTTTTGTGATGATTTGCTTCTGATCCATTTGCTTACCAACATAAGGAGCATAAAATAGTATGTAGATACTTGAAGAGTATTAGTAGAAATGTCAATGTACTGGGTGCATTTTTGGGTGGAAAGAAGGGTGTAAGATGGAGGATAAGTCTGTCGGCTCGAGGCAGAAGCAGCTGATTTGTAAATAACAAAATTGTAGGATTTATTCTTTTTGATGCACTGCACTTTTATTAAAAGAAAATCCCCTGGAAACCTCTGTAAATGGCATGAAACATATAATTAGACTTAGCTTTTCCCACTCTCTGCTTATTTAAACGCTCAGTAACTTCGGCAGTGATTCAGTAACAACTGATTTTATAGAAACATCTGACAACGAGAACAAATATTTGCAGTGTTTTCAGTCTCTGCTCTATATTTCTCCTTGCTCACCACGAGGCACAAGGGAGAGCTTCCCTGCCTTGTGTATAGATCAGCGCTGCTTTCTCCACGGCTCCCACCTCTCACCATCTCTACTTTCCCATGCTTGATCCTTACCTCCGAAATGCTACCTCCCAGATTCTGGACACGGACCTCACTGATAGCTCCAGTCCTCCCCAAAATGAGTGCCACCACCAGGCAGGCTTTGGCATAGGCAAAGGCAGCACTGCCTGGCACAGCTGCTGGGTGGGTGGTGGCACAGGAGCTAACCCAGGCACTCGCCTGCCCCAACAGCAGATACCCAAGGCGGTACCGTGGTTGGGGTTGTTTTCTTTAGCCTGGGCTCTACCACCTCCACCCTTTCCCTGCTTGCTAGGGAAAGAAGTCTTGCAAGCAGAGAGCCCCCCCCCAGCAGAGTCGTCAGGATAGACGAGATAATAAAGTCATCCCAGGTTGGCTTCGCTGCCCTGAACCTCCCCACCAGCTCCCACAACCACCAAAGCAACCTCCATAGCAAACCCTGGGTCTTCTCACTGACTCCGCTTTCACCCTTTGAGCAGCAATGTTTGGTCCAGTTTACACTCCTGCAAAGGCCAGTGGTAGGTAGGAGGATGCCATCAGAATGACTGCCACCAAGTCCAACCTCTCCACCCAGGAGCAGCCACCCCAGCGCCAGGGTTGTAATGTCCCATTCATTCCCTGCCCCTCGTCTCTCGGCATCTTCTGGGGAGCACGGTGGGCCTGTTTGCGTCTCCGCTGGTTTTGGTGGCATCTGCTGCCCGTGCCACGTGCAAAATTAAAGGGCAAATAATGAACATCGCTCTCCTAATCTGTGCAGTGTGCTGGATCCATGCAGATGTCTTTACTTGCGGGGACGTGGCTCGGTCAAATTACGGCACGGGAGATGATAGGCACTCGGCGTTGCAGTTCTTGGCTCCTGAGAGCCAAGGACATCACAGTAACCCAATCCAGGTTGCCAAAATTATTCCAGAGACCATTTTGCCTCCTCCCTAGCCCACACTGTGGGAAATCACAGCCGTTCACAACCTCCTTGTGGCAGGCCCATTGGCAGGTGGACCCACTGGGTGAACACCGAACAGTGTTGCCATATTCTGCCTCATGCTTTTTTTGCGCTCATTTCCAACCTGTCAGAACAAGGGAAAGGAATACAGTCAATATAGTCGCTTCTGAATTTAAAAGGAGAAAAAAAAAAAAAAAGATAGAAATAGCCATTTTTAGAGGGTTTCAGGTTGAAGGTTGCTTGTCAGAATCCAAGAAGAGAGCAGCAGTTGTTCTGACACTGCGGTTTTCACATCCTTGTCAGAGATTTGAAGCAGGATAGCTGATGTGTGTTAAAAAAGGATGGTAAGGTTTTAAAATAGTTTAGATGCTGCCTGGAGCAAGTTTTAAGTGATATAGTAAGAAGCATTGGTAAGAGCGTACATGCACCTAACACTATCCGTGTGGGGAAATGACTCCTTCAAATGCCGGTACCTTTAACGCGACACTGACCTGGAATGCCATGGAGCAAGTGACCCGGAGAGGTGTCGGAAAATTTCCCAGGAAACATTTTTAAAAGATAAATTGGGGAGGGAGTGAGAACGTGGAGAAAACTTTAATGGCAAGGAAAAAAACCTCTCTCCTCTTTTTGACAGCTCTAATAACCCAGAGCCTAAGATTGGGGCTTGGAAAGGGGCCAGTTGGCCAAGCCTCCATCCACTGACGAGCTGGAGATGATGCTGATAGTCAAGGCAAACAGAAGAGCTGGCAAGTCCGATGCCACCCCTGACAAAGGGCACGTCTGCCAGTTCGTGGGTAAATCTGCAGTTTAGGTGTGCAATGGTCAGTGGGACGTGTGCCTCTGCTTCTCTTGGGCTCTAATAGAGTCAGCAGCCACTTGCAGAACAGCAGCAGTTTTCCAAATCTTGGGCAATTCTGTACACGTGGAATTTCTTTGAAAACGATGCTGCAGTATCTGATTGTTTCAAATCATGTGGGCTTTTCTAAATATCTTTGTAACCCTTGCCTTTCTGGAGATTTTAAAATATATCTCCTGAAGCCACAGAGAGAAGAAAATGTTTTCCCCGGGACGGTGACAAGACGTAATTGGGGCAATCGATCGACTCTGAAACTTTCGGGTGGCCATCAAAATGTCAGCTTTGCACCCAGATTCCCTGCCAGTAATTTCACCTCTATTAGCTTAATCAGTGGTCAGTGGGGAAAACGGTGAGACACTAAGAAAACCAGGGAAAAGTAAATTTGATCTAGTCCCCAAATAAGTAGAACAGGGGCTAGCTACTCTGTAGTTACGTAATTTATATTCACTATTCGACCCGGGGAAAAGAAAACCAAAAAAATCTCCGTTTTCCATGTTACTAAATCCACCACAACGCCGTCCGTCGGCCTCACGAAGGCACAACAACATCCGAGGGGCTTTGGCCGATGTTCTCGGCGCCGGATGCCTTCGCCCAGCACTGCGGCCCCTCCTGCTGCCCGCGGCAAGGGGGTGACCCCCACCCCAAAAGGCTTCTCTCCCTTTGCAAACCAGTGCGGGTGCATCTGGGAGACGTTTGCTTTCCCTCTGGCTTTTAGAACCAAAAAGCAGAGGTTTAACCCCAATTCCCACCTCGTCCTTTTGCAGAGAGCTCGCTACCGTTGCCACCACCCTGATGGCGAAAGCGATGGCAGGTCCGGGCACCGGGCTCGGAGCTGGGCCCTCCGTGCTGCAAGTGTTGCTCAAGTTTACCGCTCTTACAACTTCAACCCCCCCTAGGAAAAAAAAAAAAAAAAAATCTGTTATCACTGAGCATATGCAACTGCTAAACATCCTATTCAATATAACTTCAGCCTGTTCTGAGAACTACATTTCACAGTTTCTTTATACAGTATCTGTCTGTCAGATATTGCCCACTAGATTACCATAGTCTATATAATATACTTCCACCATAAAAAAAGTATCTTTGGGGCATATTTTTTACTACTCGGTGGGGGGGGGAAGATCAAAAGTTTTATGATAATTTTACCTTTTGCAGGTACTGTCTTTCCTATATAAATGACACTAAGCAAATTTAAGCCCTGCCACGTGTTCGCGCCTCCATTTTGGTGTCCTTGCTTTAATCTGCTAACCATAAATAGTACTGCATCAGTTTAAGGTATTTCTGGAGTATCTATCACTCTGGTGCCAGGAGCCTTTAGTCAGAACAGTTGGGCCCCCGTACGCTTAAATGTACCACTAAATAAAAGTTCTTAAAAGCTTTCATTTCTTAATAAATCAAATCCAGACCTGGCATAAGCAAAGGCAACTCCTGGGGTCCCAGTCGGGCAGTGCTACTGTAATAATTAGCCAGCGGTCGAAGGCGGTGGAGCAGAGGCTAGTCCTTTAATTGCTTTATTTCTATTTTTTTTTAATACCTTTTGGGCTATGGTTTTGTCCAGCTGCCCCTTCCTCCTTTCTGTTCCCCATGTGGCTGATCTGTGCCCGTATCAAGCCAACGCCGAGGAGGGTTGCACAACAATCACCATTACTTGCACCTATTTGCTGACCAACCTATAACTGATCTGCAGCGTATGTTGTTCCTTTATTGCCACCAGCTATGAGCGAGGCGGGGTCTTGACGACTATGATTTAGGCATATTAAAATACAACAAGAAAATACTGATGCTGTCTCACCGGGAGGACACGGTAAAAATTTATATAAAAACTTCTCCATTTTTTTAAAGACCTCAAATAATTGAAACAACCTTTGGTCTTCTCGCTAAGCGTCATCTAAACAAGAAGGGAACACTGCGTATCTGAGATACTTCTTTATGGTTTCCTAGCTTAACCCCACACGGTTTTAAGCAACGTGTGTGTATTGCAGGAGACCTTACCGCCGTATTTAAGAAAATGAGGCCTAAATGTGCTCGCATCGGGAAGATTCACGGTCTTATTAATGCACATATGCCATGCATAGATTATTAACAGCTTCATAACTAGATAGAAACTTACATTTCAATAAACATACTTTACAACTGCAAAGAAAAAAGTTTTGCATTAGGATGTTACTTACTTCATGTCTTTGTCCTGGGAGAATGCAACTAAAGAAACCACATTTAAAATCAGACATTAGATATGCAAATATGTGTTCAGATCAGAGATACGAAAATTATTCAAATGATTAATTATTCATCATAAAAATGTCAATTAATAATTCTGAAGCATAATAGGCATCTTTCTAATGCATCTTTATTTTTCAAGCCTAAATACTGTTGAGTCTGTGTTCAATTGCATTCTAACAAGTTTTTAAAAATTCAACAAAGTAAACAACCAACTATAAACAAAAGTGAGCCGCGAATTTTAATCACTGCCAACCGAGCCAAGAAATGTGCCCAAACTTCAGCATCGATCCCAGAAGAGAAGGAAAACCATCTCCATCTCAGGGTGCGGGACGGCGGCCGGAGGATGCTCTCCCAGCGGCCGGAGCCGCTCGCTCCTCTCTGCTAGGCAGGAGAAGGGGGTTTGGGTCCTGCGGATGCTCTTCTACCACAGACAGAGAGACGTACCTTGCGGACGGGAGCCGAGCAGCTCTAGGCCATCAGAAGCGACTTTATAAATGACAAAATTAACAAAAACATATGAGGGAGATTCACTTTTAACGTGCAGGGACTCGCACGAGATTAAATATTACAGCGAGATCTGCTTGTTAGAAGTGCCCAGGGGTAGATAAATTAAAGCCAGACAATCTTTCCCCTTGCTTTTGGCTCATATCCTATCCCTACATGGGTTTTCCGCAGAGGAACTTGAAAACTTTGGGAATGTTGATTCAAAAGGTTTCTTCCCAAATACCTCATCAGGTTTTGTTGTTTGTTTTTTTTTTGG
>JANZLQ010000001.1:49345946-49384318 GCA_026212715.1 Elanus axillaris | reverse complement strand
GGGGGGGGGGTCCGTCCCCCCGCGACAACCGCAGCGGGCCGGAGAGGTCACCGCTGGCGAGCGCTTCTCCCCGTGTCCCCATCCCACCTGTGCTGGCGGATGTATAGCCCCGAGGTGGGAGACCCCCCAGCAGGACCGTCCCGGGCCGCCGGATATATACACATATACGTACGTAACTCGGATGGTCTGTATCTGCCAGCCGCGAGTCAGATCGAGACCTTATCGCCCCCGTAACGCGGAGCCGGAGATAGCCGGTGTCACGGCACACGCGTGTCGGTAAGGGTCCCCGGGTTTTGGGAACCGCGGCTCTTTTTGCCGTCCTTGGTTCTTCCCGTCGCTCTCCTGCTCCTTCCCGATAGCCATCTGAGGGTAGTTGGGCAAGCTGCAGACTTGCCAGCCCGCAGGTCCCAGGCCTGGCAGAGCCCAATCCAGAAAACCCCCCAACCCCCCAAACTTGCGCCCTGAGACTATCGGATTAAATCCAAGGGTTTCTACCAGCGGCGGGATGGGAGAAGCCCATTGTTGGTTGGCTGTCGTATCATCAGCCCCGGTTGATACTGGGATGCTCAAGGAAAACGCACTTCGGTTACAGTTGATTTTCAGATTCCAAAATGGTGCTGCAAAGTCTGTGCATGCCTAATTATATTTTATGCTAGGCTGTGCAATACAAAATGTATGCTGCAGCAATCAGTGAGTTAACAGTATCAATCAATTTGTAAACAGATGAAGTCACTCATTCCCAAACTGGTTTTCCAAAAACAATTACTAAATTACAATAGAAAAAAATTGTACAGTTACTGTATTTGTGTGCTGTGTTACAATCAACATACCAGGGAAACAAAACAATTTAATGCAGAAAAATCATCATTCATCTACATTATAATTGCTTCTTTTTCACATCTACAGGGCGGTTAATTAAAATTGTGATTAAATGCGGTCGCGCTGCCTAAGATGTCTTGCCCAAAACAGGTGGTACAGAATTTAAAAGTAAAAAAAATGTAATTAGCATTGGAAATTGAGAAATTGCCTGTAAGAATCAGTGTTAATTTCAGTCAGTGATGAGGTAATTTATAAATGAATGCAGTGGAGGCTGTGCAAATGCACAATTGCCTTCCTGCCTATTCTTAGCATTCTCAGCATGCAGGTGAAAATGTTTTCAAAATATTGAGGTAATTTGAAAATCAATCCATGCATTCGGTATCTTTTTTCCTCCCCATTCGCAGCAAACGCTGAACAAATGCTGCCAGAGATGGCACAATGCATCAGGTTTGCACTTTTGGGGGAGCGGTATTACGTGCGTCGTGGCATCAGCTAGAGTTTAACTAAACAAAATGTTTGGCTAAGATCCTTTACAAAGGCCAAAAATGTCGACTGAAGTCCCCGGTAATCCCGAATGTCTTCAGCTACGGCATGTGTTTAAATGAGGCGGTATCGAAAAAAAAAGTAACAGCAACCTGCAGCGAGTTGAAATAGTGCAGCAGAGATACCGCGAAATAAAAGAGATGCTAATACGGCATGGAAATCATAATGATTCCTTGTTCAAAATTAGTACAGCGCACTAGAAGAGCCTCGGTAGTACCGATGCTTTCTGTAAAAACTCTCTTTTTCAACATGCAGTTCGAATTTCATCCCGCAGCCATAAAAGAATTGTTAACTAGGCTACGCATACAGAGATTTTCCCTTAGATGAACTTTGTTTATCGGTATTTGGTGCTTTCTCTAAACTTTCAGCTAGCAAATGAGAAATGCTAATTCCTAGCAAAAAAAAAAAAAAATAGGACCTGCAGATACAAAAAGCTAGAGGCGAACCTGACAACAAACAGATATTAAAGATTTAAAATCTTCTTGACAGTCAAAAAAAAAAAAAATAATCCAAGGCAGACATTGCCGGAACTGACATTTCCATGATTTGAACAGTCCTCGTCCCCCTGATCGACTCCGCAGAGAGCCCTGGCTTAGTTATCCCCGTGTATATTTAAAAATAACTTGGACTTTCGAGAACGTCGATCGCTGGGCTGGAATACGCGAAAGCAGTTCGGATTTTTGAACAGGGGCGTACAGGTGTTGGTGTCAGGTTGCTGAAAAACACGTGCGTGATGGCTTTGGAACATAACATGCTTTAATTAAAGCAAGCTGGTCTTCCTGCAGAAAGGCTGGTGTAACCATGTAATTTAACTATTGAAGCCCTTTCTATTAATTCTTTTTAATGAACTTTTCTTCCGGCCGACACTTGCTTGCTTGTGGGGTTTTTTATTTCCTTTTGATAAGCCCTGTGCGCTTCAGAGGCGATTCCGATGCTATTTCGTTTGCTCATACAAAAAGCCCCGCAAAGGGATTAGGCCGGGGAAGGGACAAGGGTAAGGCCACGGCGGGCCGGGCTGTGCTGGACCGCTGGGATGCTCCGAGGAGGAGGAGGCTGCAGCACGGCCGGGCAGAGGATGCGGGGTCGGTACTGGCGCGGGATGCTATCCTGGTACTGGAGTGGGATGCTATCCTGGTACTGGAGTGGGATGCTATCCTGGTACTGGGGCGGGATGCTATCCTGGTCCTGGGGCGGGATGCTATCCTGGTCCTGGGGCGGGATGCTATCCTGGTATTGGAATGGGATGCTATCCTGGTACTGGGGCGGGATGCTATCCTGGTACTGGGGTGGGATGCTATCCTGGCCCTGAATCTGCCGGTACAGAGCTGGGGAAGGTGAATGCAGCATCAAGTGCCATGTGTGCTCTCCGGCAAGTCAATTAACCTCGCCGTACTCATTTTCCCTGTCTATGAGACGGGGAAATACTGCTGAACTCATTCACAGGGCTTTTGCAGAGCTTAATATCTCTAAAGCACTCTGCCATTCTCTGGGACTGAGGAAGAGCAAGTATCATTCGTTGTGTCGTCAGAGGGCAAGCGGATGCCAAGGAATTTGACTGAGAAAATTATAAATGCATGTTTCTAATAATCAAATTCTCCGGGTTTATTATCCAACCGATCATTCTAATTTAGGGGACAATATTGCTTTTAACTGTCCCCCCCCATCCAGTTTTCTGCCACTGAATATAAAGAAGCTAATGGTAATCACTGAAGCAATGATGATTATTGACTGAAAGGTATTTTAAAATGTGAGCTCCGTTATGTGGAGCTTAGCAAGCAGCTGCACCGACGCATTTGAACTCCCTATTTCGGCGTAGGGGCTGTAAAAATATATCGAAATATTGGCGAACCAGCATAGGTGCAAATCCTAACGCGACTGCAGTCGATGGGGGCGCATGGGTGGCTTCAGCGGGACAGAGAAGCCGGGTTTGATGCCTGTGGCTGGTTTTAGTGGAAAGCTGCAGGATCAAGCTCGTTTGGAAACTGAGCCCTATCAAACCGAGCCTAAGTTTGGGCTTTTTCTTCTCTGTGTGATGTGAACTCCATGGAGAGCAGGAGCTCAGGTGCTGCTCTGCTGCCACACGTTAGTCCTCAGCCCCGGCTACGTCTCTGGAGTTTTTTGGGCCTGTTCCCATGACGAAAGACCAAATGCCATGAGAAATGTGAGCAGGATTTGGCCCTGCACGGGCAGTGCTTGCTACTTGATGAACTGAGCCATGGCCATTGTAGGGGTGGGGAAGTGCAGCGAAGGAAAAGCAGCTTCGGGGATTCCTAAAGTAGAAAGTAAACATAAATATTTCTACTTTGCATGTCAGATTTCAATCACCTCTCAAAACAACCGAGCTTCTTGATTTAATTAATTACGGCTTTTTGTGTGTGTGTGTGTCTTCAGAAAGAGCCAAATGAAAATATCCTCTTTGTTTCCCCTTTGTAACTACCGGAGCTTTCCTCGAGTTTTAACTCTTCTGCCACCCCAACACCCTCAGCCTTCGTTTTTCTATGCTCTTCTTATCGCTGCTGTCCCATGGCAAGCCCCAAAGCCTGGAACATTTTGTAACGACTATGTGACAAATTGTTGGGCTTTTATTCGCGTCGGACATCTTTTGCCAGGATTGCTTGTTGTTTTTTCTGTTTGGCTGTGTCATGGGACCAAAGGTGGCTGCTTTTGTGCAGCATGTCAAATCTGGTTAACATGCAGCCATTTATCTTTAAAACCCACTCCTGCACAATGGCAGGGCTGTATTGGGCCACTTGTATGGGCTCCAAGCACCAAACATACATATATATATATATATAATTTTTTTTTCAGTGCCATCCTCTCTATATGTGTGGATGCACCTCGGGCTGAGGCACTGCGGTGAGCAGGTCATGCAGCAGACAAGATGTTTCATAATTTTGGGAATCTTTTAGAGACAAATTGTACAGTGCAAGTGTAGTGTAACTGAACTGCTGGTTGCCCAGTGAAGTGTAGAAAATCAGATACAGCACAGCCTGAAAGAATGAAATGAGAATTCATATCTATGTATATACACGGTACTTTATAAAGAATTCGTATCCAGAGAAAACCACATTTATTCTCTTTTACTCTGCTTATATTTGAGGACTGTACGTGGGGGGTGTGTGTGTGTGTGTGTGTGTGTGTGTGTGTATAAATGTGTTTATGTGCATGGTATATATTCATACGAATAATATGCCACGGGATATGGGAATAGTTGTATGTGTGATGCATTTATATGCATAAGTGGTAGGTTTGCAGGTTAATGCCTGCTTGACTCTGTGTGTGTGCGCGCGTAAATGATGGAAAGGTGCTCAGCACGACGAAAAGACGAATTATCCTGGAAATAAAATTAAAAAGCCCCAAACTTCCTCTGCAAAGTTTGCAGCTTCGGGTGCTTTTCCAATATTTAAGTCACCCAGAAACGTTTCTGATGAAAATTATTTCCTTGCAGATACGGCACTAATTATCAAGCATAGAAGCTGGTAAAGAAATGGGAAAGTTTGCTTCCACAGAAAAATGAGGGCTGGCTGCAAAGTCTTGGTGCCTTTTTGCAGCTGAAGCATTTGAGATAGCTGGACTCGATGTTTTTTTAATGATTTGCTGTGTTGTGTAATAATTATACATATAGTGCAGTGAGGTTACTTGGAGGAACACCGCGCTATGTATGTTTTTTTGAGTAAAGGACCCAGGAGATTGCCTTTCACTTTGAAAACAATCCCTAATATCAGGAAAATGCTCTGTTTGTTTATGCGTACATAATGCAAGTTTGTCCGCCTGGGAACTGCAGCAAATGGGAGAAGTATGCATGGATTTCACAGGTAACAGGATTACGTGGGCACATAATTGATCCATTTGGAGAAAAAAATGACAGTGCTCTAAAGATGCCTAGGCTTTGGAGATGGAGTTTATGAAACAGGCATTTGTAAATTCAAAGGAATCAATATGTCAATTTTATTACATCTCGGGACCAGCTGGGCATTAAAGGAACAGTAGCCTTTTTAAAATTGCAGCTGCGTATTCTTGCATTGTGTACCTTCCTTAAAAGGCTTTGAATTTTAGAAAATGTTCTTCTAGCAGCGCTTTGCACCTTTTCAGTGACCGGTTTGCATGGACAGAAAAAGACACAAACCATTACATTGTGTCGGTTTCCCTCTTAAGCCGGGGTCGGTAAAAAGGGCCGGGCTTCAATTATACCGTGCAAAAACCTTACCGATAAATACATACATGGAAGGAGACTAACGCCTGTTCGCATCCCAAATGTTGAAAAAAAATATTTGACAATTTGCACCGAGGACCCAGCACACGTTGCGGTGGCAGCACGGTAACGCGAGCTACCTGAAAGGGCGCATTAAAGACCGCACGTGAAAGGTGGTCTGCATCAGTGTAAAACGGCGTCTTCTCTTTCCTGCTCACTGGAGTTTAAACCCCCAGATGATTAAATTCAGTGCAAAGCTTAGTTTCTTCCAAGGGACAGCAGCCTTCAGCTGGCCGGATTTTGAAATGCAACTTTTCATACAAATTTGCGACGTGCAGTGTGGAGGGAGATGTTGAGTGGAATTTGGGTTGCAGGGGTGGTCGCTGTCCGTAGGCTCTCAGGGCCATCCCAGACAGGCTCTAAATCCCAAGGATGCGTTCTCAAGCAATTAATAATGGCCACTGAAGTTCTTCCTTTGGAGGGAAGGAGGTTAGCCGAGGAGCGATTGTGGCTTTCCAGAACATGTTGTACACTCCTCTATCCGAAAGGCATTTGGTTGAGGGACTGTGCTGGTGAAAGCCACGCGTGCCTCCAGCCTTCAGCGGACAGCCTGTTGTCTTCTCTCCTCTGCTTGCTGGCGATGCCGCTGTGGACCCGATGGCTACAGCCTAGTCTGCAACTCCAGATTTATAATTAACGTTGCCAAAGCAATCACTGATTTGGGGTCCCTAACTATGGACAGCTCTAGAGGTTCAACACGTCTGAAACCACACTTGACAATTTTCAAGTGTCTGAGGCCCAAGAAGGAGGTAACTAGGATCAACGGCCGCTGCTCCCTGAGACTTCCCTGCCTTCTCACCTTCCCCAGCTTTATCGTGATCCTCTCGGATCTTCTGTAATGTTCCTCCAGCTCCTTTTGCACAGTTTCTTTTTCTCTGAGCTCATACTTCCCAGGCCAGCCTGGCTACAGAGAAGGTCTCTGCAGGGTACCCCAACCTGACCAGTAATTCTACTTTTTCTTGCTTGAGGATCTCTACTTTCCATAAGGTACGGTTACAGCGTTTCTCCAGTGGTCTGCTAATATTTAACCATGCAAATATGCCTTGGATGATGTGGGATCACACTGTAAATGGACATAATATATGAGTGAGCAGTGGATAAAATAGGCAGAGCACTCTATGTATATTCTACTATAGCTGTATCTCCCCTAAACAGAAGTATGAAGTGAATACGAAGGAACAGAGAGTCCAGCTTTCCCTGAAAGAGTATGGAGGAGCAGATACAAACAATGCAAGCTAGTCAAGTGCTGTTTTGTGGTCATAGACTTAGGAGGAATTAAAACTTTATCATGCAATGATGTCCTTTCAAGCCATTTTAAAAAATCTTCATGTGCTAAGGAAGACATGGAAAAAGGGGTTCAGAGTGTTCTCATGGAAATTTGTGGCATTGTAGAAAATAAAGATGACCTTCTGCCAAGCAGCGATGCTCAGTGCCGATGTGAATATACCTAAATGGAGTCGAGAGAAACTATACAGACTCAGTAGACTGAAGCTTACAAAACTTCAGAGGTAAGACTTCCTTTCGGCGTAGCTTTGCCCGCGTGCCTAGGTGTGAGAGGTACGATGTCCACACCTTGTTCGTCTCAGCATCCTCCGCCAGTGGCGAGATGCCGAGACAAGCCTTAGTTGTAACTAGTCTAAATGAACGTTTTCCAAGCCCCACAGCAATCTCCACTCAAAAAGATCTCATCCCTTTCCATGCTTGCTAGAGGAGAGTACATGGAGATAAGAAGAGTTGAAGTGACTTGGCCGAGGCCTCCCAGCAAGTCAGCTGGAACTAAAAACCTAGAACTAATAAAACCAGAGGTCATATTCTGATCCCGGTTACCTCCGCGCAGTCCCAGAGCCACTCTGCGGGCAGCCTTTATATTTTGTCAGTTCTGTGAATCTAATTCTGGAAGCAAAACAAAGCTTCCCAATGATAAGGTGGAAAAATGGCAAAACGAAACCCTGTCATTGACCTGATTGATGGTTCTTCCACTGAGATCATAACAGCTTCTTCAGAGACTTTTACAATCTCCATAGAAGTGCAGGAGGCACTGCCAATATCCGCAGATCATTGGCATGATAGACCGTAACGGCTTCTTCAGAGCCGTTCCGGTCTATCGTGTCAATGCGTACTTAGGGAGTCCTCAATGCATGGATCATTGACACGGTACTACATAACGGCTCCTTAGAAGCCATTACTGGGTATCAAGTCAATGCATACTTAGGGAGCCCTTAATGCACGGACCCACGCAAGTTGACTTGCTCTGAATACTAACAATCCTGTGGAAGAGTAGTTACTGCCTATGGCGTTGAGGGAGATTATTAATACCCGCCTGCAAGAGCTCGATTCGTGCGCCATGCTCCCAACACCTTTATGGGAGAGGTACGGCTGCTCCCGAGTCGGAGCGCTGCACGGGCGAGTCTGAGATCTGTGAACTTTCCCCCCTCCACTAACATCGTTTTATTTCATAAAATATGTAAAAAAGGAAAACGCTCTCAGTGTGAGCTAGGAGAGCCAAGAGGCAGCCCAGGACAAAACATTTAGAGTTAGACTATAAAGCCTTGGGAGTAAGTGGTTGCAATGGAAATGCTGGTAAGCCCTTACATATGGAGCAACAGTTCTGTGCCTTTTTACCCCTCCCGACTACTTTGCGGTAGTTATCAAATACGCCCTCTGTGTATGATGATCCCTGCGAGACGCTTAGCATCACGCTTGCAGAAACGACCCTCGCGAAGGAGAAATGCTTTGTTAAATATCCCGTCATCCAGCGAGGAGTTTGTCCGGATTTGTTGAGCTGGTCCCTGGGGAACATCAGCCGAGACTTTCCAAATCGTCACCGCGTCTCTGCTTCGACCTGCAAAGGCGCATCCCCTTCATTTGGCTTCCCCCAGACAAGATATCCCCGTACCGAGCTAAAAATGCTTCTAGTTTGCTGTTGTTGATATTTTTCTTTTGTGTTCTGCTTACTGACTGACATCTGCTATCATGCTAAGCAGGTGTTCCTGTGTAAACGAACGTGCCCTGTTTGTGTTTCGCCATCCTCGCTACTGCGCACCCAAATGAGCAGCATGATTAAGAATCCTGTAAATTTTTGAAAGGAAACGGATGGCTGCCCTACTAGAACATAATTACACCGTTCCAACATCCGCAGCTCACTGCTGCAGCCGAGTTGGAGAACAGCAGAAATTAATAATATATAATAGCATCATTCTCGTAATTTATAAATGAAATAAAGTAGAGAGGAGATTCTGCTGATATGCATTTTCTTCTTAATTCTAAAAGACAAAGTATAGATTAGAATTTTACTGGGGTGAAACCTGGCCGGCAATATCACACTAGTTGCAAGTGTAGGGCCTGATTCATGAGAGGGATTTTGCTTAGGGAAAAGAGCTAATATCTTTTATTGGACTAGGGGAAAAAAAAGAGCATACAAAGCCCTCGAAAGGCAGTCCCCGATGAAGGGAGGCTAGGAAACCTCCACAGATTGTGTACCTAGTTTTTAGCTTAATTCATTTGTAGGTATCGCAGGAAAACTGCTCCACACGGCAATTTTTTTTCCCTGGCTAAAATAATACACCATCGCAGGTCACCCCCTCGGAGAGGAGAGACGATTAATAAGTTAAAGATGTTGTCTAATCTCCTATTTTTGTTGAAAAACAGCAATGTTTTCAAAAACAATATTTTGAGCTCCAGAGATGTGCCAAAAGGAGCTGTACTGCAAATCACTGCTCGAGTCAAGCCTTGGAGTCGGTGCTTTAATTATGCCTCTCAACCCTGCTGAAAAAAGATACAACTTTCTGGAGAGGAAGACATATTATTTGTAAAGACTAAGCAGTATGACTTTTCTTTTTTTCCCATTGCGTATGAACAGTCAAGTTAGTTAAATGCTTTTTATTTTCCTTCTGTAGCTATCCAGAGAGACTCATCTGGGTGATGGCCCAGCTGATTTCTACTTGTATTGGGGTAAACTCAAACAGGAGAGTTACCCAAAAACCACAGTAGTGTTTACCCACAGGTTAACTGGGGAGATTTTCATAAATTTTGACACCGTAAAACTCTAAAGAATGGTAACTGCTTTGATGGAAAAGGTCAGCACGCCTTCCCCAAGTTTAGCCCAGCAAACACAAACGAACAGAGCGAGCCCAGAGAAATACTTCTCTTTTAAACTACTGGCTACATTTGAGACGTATTCTTCTAAAGGGCCCCCTTAATAATTTGTTTCTGAGAAAATATGTGCATATACAGATTTATTTCATTAACAGGTATTTATTTAAGTGGGCTGCACTGTATTTAAGTCTCTGAATAGTTTCCATTACTTCCCCAGCTCACTTACTTCAAGTTGACTAATTTTAATAAGGCTAAGGTGCCTAGGGTCTTATTGAGTGTTCAGTTTGATCAATATGGCTAAATTAAAATAGTGCAAAATATAAGCAAATGTACTCTAACCACTCAGTGAAAAATGTGGAGCGCACCAAACATTGATTAGTGTTCCACAGACGTTAATTTGTTGTTTTAAGTACGCTAACACCGCTCAGAAACTGCACCTACCTCCAGCGCGCCCATGCAGCCTGGGTACTCCTGGACCGGATTCCGCCCGGCCACCCCTGCGCAACCCCGTGGGCTTGCACGGCGTCGCACACATCTGAAGACATAATTTGGCTCTGTACCATGCAGAGCCAGGTCTGCACACCCTGCTCTCACAAGCAGCCCTCCTGGTCCAGCTTTGGCCCGTTCCAGGCGGAATAGCATTCCTGTACCAGTCGTAGAGCAAGCCTGGATCACACCTAAGGGAAGCAGAAGGAGGACAGTTATGATTATTTGCACGAGTGAAGACTATTTATATAATCATATTCATTATGAATTTGGGGCTATACATCAATTCTTTACGTGTATTTTTAAGACAGGCACAGACTCTTAGGGAAGCGGTTATACGTACAAGAAGATATTCGGTTTTGCCCTCCTGTAACACCACAATATTATTGTCATAAAAGATTAATGTCAACCCCCACCTGGTATTAAATTGCTTTTGGTAGCCCTTGCCTTCATGTCTTTCTGCACAAGACAAAACCACTTTTAAAGTAACTACATGCATCTTCACCTTGAATTACTGCTATTACTGGGTTACCTTTTATTTTTCAAATGCCTTGCTTGTTGTGGTAGGTAGTTTTTTCCCACGGATATGATGTTCTGAATAAGAATATGGTCTCAGGAACCTAATTTTAGGGCAGCAAAAAAGCATCCTTTAGAAAACAGGGTCTTATCATAGTCTCGTTTGATAGACGTTGCGCGTTAATTATATGATTTTTTTCATACTCCAACAAAAAGCTGTGTTTTCCACACACTAAAAATAATTTGTTTTTCTTTCTTTCTCTTTCCCTTCCTTTTTCTTGGTTAGCAAAAGCATGAGATTATCATACTTTGACAACCAATGCTTGCACAGACAGTTTTTAATGGTTTCTAAAAATACGACAATAACTCCTTAGCAATCATACTTTTGTATCATTTTAACTGGTTTCCAATATCTTTCTTGGTTTTTCAGTAGTTTTTCCCTCTACCTGTAGTGCGATCTTTCTGCTTATCTTTAATCTCTTTGGTAAGTGATATTTGCTGTAACAGTTCTTCCTTTCCTCGACACCATCTTTTCCTACGTGGCCAATAAATAATTTCACATCAGAAAAAGCTCATTTTGTCGAAGGTAAATCAGCAGTGTGTATAAGAAAGAAAGAGCAAGAAGAGAGAAATAAACAGGAGGGAGTTCGTGTGTTAAAAAAAAGGCAACTTGAAAGCAAACGCAGTCACATTTAGGAGAAGTAAATTCTGTGAAGATGAAGTCAAATATGAAAAGCATTTCTCTAGTTTAAACTGACCAAATAGAGTTATAAACAGCAGAAACATTTGAAGTTCCCCTTTTTTAAATTAAAGCCGGAGCTTCAACTTCTTAACCTTCAACACGACAAGTAGAGCACACTGTGCAAAAACAATTTGTAAGTCTTCTTAACAAACATCTCAAGTGAGGAGGGCCAGGACAAGTTCAGAAGAATTGACTTTTCATTTGTAGCTATGCCAAAAAAAATGCTTAGGGTTTTTTTTGTTGTTGTTGTTTAGCTCTGGTGCATGACAACCTTGATTTTTTCCAGCGTTTTACATGTTTAGAGTTTTTAATATCAAAGGTATTGCTCTCTGTAAACAAGTGTAAGTTTACCAAGGCAGCTTCACTTACACTCTTCCCTTGTAATCAGATGTGAAAATTACACCCTCCCTTTTGGCTACACGATAATTACACATTTCAACATACAAAGAATTGTCTCTGTTTCAGCTGCTGGAATGAAACAGCAAAGGCACTCGGGAAAATATATTATTATATTAAAGATCGGTGCCATAGCTGTTTTTAGTAAAAAGTGAAGTTTGTAATCACAACTGTGATCAAGATACTTTGAGATTTACGTATACACATACATGTATGAGAGAGAGAGGATAAAAATAAAATGAAAGTAAGGTACCTCAGCAGGGAGAGTGAAACTTAGCCCAGGTACCAAGGGCCAGCAAACAGCCTACGCCCTGCTTAAATCTCACCAAAGCCCTACTGTGAGGGTGGATTTTACCCCGAAAGCATAATTTATTGGAAAGTTTAACAAACTTTCTCCAGCTTTGTCTTGTTTTTCTCCTTTTTGTCCTTCTTCTGGCTATTCTATTTCACTTACCTAGAAACTTAGCCTGAATTTCTTGTGCATCTATCCGTTTCCTTGCAAATGCTGGGTGCAGAAGGAATTCAGAACTAAGCACTGCGCAGAAAGAGCTGTGGGAAAAAAATTACATATGCAGCAAAACATGTTAGAGTTGTGTTTTGACAGTTTCATGACCAAGCCAAAAAATATACATTTTTTTTGTACCTGGCGCAGTTTCACAAAAATGTCCCCTCAGGGAATAGTCATTTTTTGTCAGAATCAACTGTTTATTTACTTAAAAATCTAAAAGTTTTGCCTTGCATTAGAGGCAGAGTTGCTGAAGGTTAAAGTTCAGCATCAGCTCATTGCATTGCCTTCACCGTAAAAGCATGGTTTGTGTCACGCGAGAGGGATAAAAGCATTAGCGCGGGCACAGGACAAAATAAAACCGCCATGCGCTTTAGAAACAGAGCAGGTGAGGTTCGTCAGGTCTCTCGTTAACGCGCTCGCAGCCATGCCCTGGCCTGCTGGCAAGCGACCGACGACTTCCTTGGACCTGCCACCACCGCGGTTGAACATGGTAGCAAAGACTCAGGCCGGAATTAATGGGTTTAGCCAACTAAGTCGAAGCCTGGTAGGGTTTTGATGGTGGTAACGGTGTCGAGGCCCTTGTTGCTGCCCGTGGAGATGTTCGTGGCAGGCAGGGCTTTGAGTGCCCTTCCTCATCTGCGCCTTGCTGGGCTGGAGGCACCGAACGGGACGCGGGTGGCTTCTTCCCACCGTTGCACCCAGTATGGCGCGCGCCACTGGAAGAAGTAGCCCGAGGCTGACCTGGTCGTGTCCTGCTCGGGGAGTGCCGCCTTCCGTGTTTCTGCGTCGAAATGCTATCTAAATGCCCTGCAAATGTGCGGGGCGTGAGGCCGGGGGAGCCCAGGAGCCCCTGCTCGCGTGGGACCCTGCCCATGTGCGGCCATCCCGCCTGCCCTGCCTGCAGGTATGGGGGGCATTTATTAATTCAGGACATACAGAGGCATGCTTAGGATATAAGCCCAGATCATAACCAAATCCTGAGATGACACTACTACGAGAAGATGTAATGACTTTTAGATCAATGGAATTCTACTAGCAAAGAAGAATTAGGTCTCACACCCTGAAACTAAGGTTTTTTCCTAGGGTAAAACTTGGTGTTCTCAGCAGAGAGGTGACTTCTTGATTCATTCTTAACTTTATCTGTATATGTATGCAAACAATGGGTATTTTTTGCCTATAACCAGTATATAAGACTGCAGGCTTAAGAGAAATACACTCTGTCAAACGCTCTTTGGCATATATATTTGCCTTGACCACAGCTCCCAGCTGTTGGGACTGGCAGGCTGACCTTTCACACTGGCTACTGGCCATGTTCAGTGAATAATTTTGAAACAAATTCTTTACTGGGATTTTTAGCATAACTATTTATTTGGGGAATCAATTTGCATCGGGGAAAAAAACCCTCGAATGTAAATAGAGATTTCCCCAGGAGATTAAAAATAGTCCAAAACTAATAGCCTAATCTAATTCACCTAATGATCATCACGCAACATATTCACTGGGCCTAATCCTGCCCTCGCGGAGGCTCTCTGAAGTCAGGGACTCGATATACCTGTCTGAATTTGAGTTTATCCTTCATATCCCAGTTACAGCAGGGGAGCAGCTTTTGTCTCTATGGTGAATAATATTTTGCAAATTAGAGCTTGTTTAAAAAAAAAAAAAAGGCAATATATAAGGTGGGGAGGGAGTCTCTCCTAACTCACACTCACGGGGCAGAGGTCACAGCCGGAGCTGCTCTGGTAGGAAAGAACCGAGCACCGTACCAAAAAAGAACATGAAAACTGTGACTCAAGCTGATGAAAAAGGAGTTAATCAAAGATAAGGATGGCTCCTCGTCCCTACCGAGTGCTCTCGTTAGCGTGGCAGTTAAAGATATTCCTCCATCCTCTTTACCTTTGCATTTGTCCCCTCGCACTTATTATTTGCTCCTTTTTTCTGCCTGTCTCAGAGGCTGCGTGTTTTCCCCTGACTGACAGATCAATACCGGAGCCAATTCCAGGCTGATGACCTCCATGGGGTTATCGCTGGCCTAAACCGGGCAGGACTGAGCCCAGAGCGGTGCTGCCGGTGGGATGTGGGACCGTGGGGGCACGGGGAGGTGGGCTGAGCCCCCCTGCACTCTCGGCTCCTCCCTGGGCTCCTCGGGAAAAGTTCTGTCCCGACTTTAGCCGCTGTGCCCAGAAGTGGGGTCCGCCCGGCCTCCGGGGCTTCTTAAACCGAGCAGAGAGTACCGGGAGTCTGGCTAACGTGCATATTAATGTACCTACCCTGTAGCTTCTGGGAGGATGAAAGAGCATATTGCTTATTTCCACAACAACGAGTTAGGAAATATTTACAGCGACCCCGCTCCGCTACCTGGGGAATTTCTCCCCAGGTGACGGAATGAAGCAACATCTGATTTTTTCTTTTTTTCCTCCCCAGTGCAGATTAACAAAATAACCTCCCCAAACCCCCTCAGTAAACCAAAGTTGTTAGTCGGGGCAGAGACACCTCTTCCACCAGCACGCAGATATGATATAGCTTTAATTTGTATTCGTCTTGTCCACTGGGGCTAGAAGATGGAGGAGCTATTATGAAACCTTTTTTTTTCTTTTTTTTTTTTTTTGAATTTGCTTTATTCACTGTTTACTATGCCAGGCTGACATGATATGATTTGTGCATTGCGGGGTCACAACAAGCTACTTGCAGGACAATTTGCTGAATCAAGAGGGTGATTGTGTCTGGTGCCAGTCAGTCGCAATTAGGGCCAGGATCAGGGAGGCCCAGAGCTTGTGTATCGTCTTGGGCAAACCTCATAGAAATCAGCTCACCTGAAACTAATTGTCACAACAGAGACCTTATGCAAATGAGCCCTAGGGTTAGCGTGGGAAAAGAAAAACTGTCGCAAAGATAGGTGACCTGCTGAGCAGGGGGTCTGTTGCTGGGGAAATCTTTGTTCCATGAGTTAAAAAAATGTTCGCATTGTTCCAAATCCAAGAAAAACGTAGCAGATCCTCTCCCTAAGAAAGCGTGGCGAGCACACTCATCTGAAAGTCCAATAAAGTGGCAGCCAGCTTTCGAGCCGGTAATAAATTGGAAGTCTTTATTCTTTATAAGGGCTGCAGCAGGAAAATGATTTTCCTTTGCAAAGGGGCCTTTAAAGTTTCGCTGCTTGCAGTTAGCCGGCGCTTAAAACTTCACTGTCTGTCGAAGCTTTCGCCTGCCTAACCTGTTGGATCCCAGCAGATTTCCCGACCTGGGGTTTTAGCAGCTGGAAAAAACCTCCCTCTGGCTCCTGGGATTGCTTTTTGGAAGGTCTGGCTCTCGTACCGCAGCGAGCTGTTGGGTTTGGAGGGCAGGAACAAACGGGGAGCAGATCCGTGGAGATTCTCCCGTAGGAATCTCCGGGGATCTCCAAAGCTCTCCAACTTCGAACGTCTCTTCTCTTGGTGCCTTCCTGAGCGGCACCCGCCGGCGAGACGCGCAGGTTCGAGCGTTGGCAACATAATCGTGAATTAAGCACATTTAACGACAGGCTCATTGACGTCTGCATGCGAAAACGGCTGTTTCTGACATGCTTTCCCTCTCCCTTTTTCTCCTCTGCCTCCAGCCCAGGCAGAGAAAAGCATAATTTTCAGCGAGCACATTACACAACATTTGTCTTGTTCACTCCTTCCTCTTTAACAATTTTTATGGGGGTTGCTCAACACGTTCTAAAATAGGAATGGAGACGATATAATAAAGTGCTGAACTGATGATATACGCGGCAGTTTATGCTGTCAATGGCAAATTCAAAAGAAAGGGATGCAACACGCTCCAAGTGAAGAAATGTAAGCCCGTGCCCTCTAAGCACACAGAGCGAGAGGCAGCCAGGGTATTTTTGCACGTAAGGCTTTTCCAAAGAGGTTGACGGGGACAGAGGCGAGATTAATTGCACTAAAAGATACTGGGCAAATTTCAGAGACACGAGCTGCTTTGCCCTATCATCGAAGGCAATAGACTAGTTATTTTGTTTGGTTAATAATTAGAGCGGCACTTTTGGTGGTGCTGCTTTAAAGGGGTGAAATGTAGATGGTATCAGATCAGCAAGTTTGGAAATTAACTTCCTACTCACCAAACATCATGAAATAAGGATGGCTTAAAAGTAATGCAGATTAATCACCAACTTTTTTTTTTGATCTCTTTTGTCCCTTTACCACTGTCTGAAATAATTTCCACAAATAGGAGACGTTTCACAGTGGGTATGAAGTGCTCAGCTTTCACTCATCAAACTTTAATCGGAACTGCATTTTAGTTTTTGAATAAAGAACACTTAAAAAATTTAGATGCAAATTATTTTGCATTATTCATGCTCTAAGTGTCCTTGTAGATTTAAACACTTCTGAGGCCACCTTGATTCAAGTAATTACCTAGGCCCTCACTGCTCCATCATGAATAAGGTATTTTGTACAAGTAAAGTATGCACCCGATGAGCTTTTAAAGTGGCTTTACACTGAACTTGTGTATTGCTTCTTGTGCATGAGTGATTCGAACATGCGTCGCAATCTGTCTCAGGTGGGAAATCCTGGCAGAGCATCCATGAGTGACGGAAGGAAGCCTACCAGCCTCGGCGCACACTATTTCTTTGTCTTTGCAGAAGAATCTCAAAGTGATTCTCTCGCTCGAGTCTTGTGGCTCCTCTTAAAAGTCTGAGGAAGCAATAGCTGCTAGCGGGGAAAGAAATGACAGTCATTTTTCATTTAACCCTTTGCTGCCCGGCCCCCCTTCGCCTGCCTCCTGCGCTCAGTCACTTAAGGCATTCGCACAAGATAATATAAGTCTTTCTACTTTTATGTAGCATTGTACATCTGCCTCCCCATCTGTCCGCTCAGCCTCCCTCTCGTACCAGCGCTAGGTACCACCTGAGAAGGATTTTTCGCACAATGGAGCCAGCCCAGCGCCGAGCATCGTGGCCGAGAGCTTCTCCCAACAGAAGCGGCTATCGGAGGGCGAACTAAACGTGCATCTGCCCGTATATTGCCAGCAAAATGAGCTCGCAAGAGTTAAATTTAATTGGCTGAATCTTGTAGTTGGCGTTTGTTGCAAAGTGCCCATGGTTTTTTTCTTTTCCAGCTACATTGCTTTGAAGAATTATAGGAATTTTATGATGTGCTATTGGAGTTCCACTGGCAGAGATTTCAGTAAAGGGGTTAAAGTTGGTTTATGTTAAAAAAAATTATGCAGAAACCAATAAAAATAAACACACTCCAGTAGACTAAACTTGCTGGGCTTTTAGTTTTAGCTTAACAATAGAAGTTTAGACGAAATCCAACATTGCAGCTTTTAGAAAATTAGTTGACACTCACAGTTGATCATCTTTACTACACAGCGGTATAATTAATATTTAAACATTCTAATAATGCAGCTTGCTTTGCATGCACTTTTCAGCCCCACCACAGTATATTTTATAAGGAATACTGCTAGCATTTTCTTAGGTAATGTCATTTTTTAAAGTTATATTTGAAATAGGATATTGGCTTCTCCTTCAGTGCAAAAGAAATATCGATAGGCCAATAGGCAGGTTTCCTACGTCAGTGTGAAGATTAAAGCGTGTCTTTAGTGAAGACAATAGAAAATATATAAGAGGCTACTTCACTGCCATCATCATAAAATAAATATACCCAGAGACTATTGGTTTAGAAAACTGTCTCAAGTTGTTCATTTTTCTTCACGCCATCTAGAATAAAAGGAACTTTTAATATCTAGATGCAGAGCAAAATCAGGCAGCGACCCACAGATCTGTGAAATACTGCACCTCTGACACCCACTCATTTAGAGCCGGAGAGCATTTAATAAAGAAGGCAAGTAAAAAAAAAAAAAAAAAAAAAATCAAGCAGGGAGTTTTCACATGAGTGTTGTCAGGGTTAAGGCTTCTGTCTGCCTGGCAATTTAGTAAAATGGCAAGAAATCACCAAAATGGAAAGGACTGTGCTAGTTTATTTACTTAGGAGAGCCCTCTTCCTCTTCCAGTCGAGGTGGGAAGGAAAAGTTGTTTCAGGTGCTTTGCTCATCAGCTTAATCCCCCTGATTAGTGCAAGGTGCCCTTTATTCCCCATTTTAAAACTTCTAGCAAGACAGCCTGTTCTTTTCCCAGCTGATTTGGACTCTCTTCCAGGGATTTCTTCTCCAGCCTTTCACACGCATGGGTCCTCCTGATGCCAGCCAGAGGGATGGTGCTTGCGTGGCTGTTATTAACCACTGTAGGTGTGTGGGCATCACTGGCAAGAGCCATCCCCATGGCTCCTTTGGGCCGATCGGAGGAGGAAAAAAAAATATATATATATCCACGCAGATCTTGCACGCTCGTTTTGGCTGCTGTGTGATGAAAAGAGGATCTCCTGAATTTCCCGGCTGGAGAAAGCATCCTGCAAAGTGAGCTCCTTGTGTAGCTCCCAGCCTTGGAGGTACTTAGTGGTGTGCCCTGGGGTATTTTTTTTTTTTTTTCCAGGAGAGGGGTTTTGGGGGGCACAGCATCAGGTGGGGCTGCAGCGGGTTGCAAAGGTGCCTGAAGCTCAGCTGAGAATCTGGCCCTGGGTTTTGTCACGTTTCATTGCAAGTTTGAAAGCAGGCCCATTTCTATTAATACTGTTAATAAAAGGCATATGTTTTGTCAAGCAAAACTACCCTTTCATTAAAACGGAGCATAATTTCATGGGGTTTTTTATGTTCATGCAAAAATAGCCATTTCCCCAACATGTCCCAAAAAGCAAAGTCGGAGAGTGTGTGTGCAAAATTTCACCAAGCCACAAATATTTTCATGCCAAATACCACTAAATGAAAATGCTCAGCGTCTCACCGCTTTAAGCTAGTCCTAGGGCCTCAGCCTAATTGCCTGGGAGGCAATGGGAGTTTTTAATTTACTTAAAGTAGCAGAAAGGGGCTTTAACAATTTTGTGTGTGCAACGACCGTATGACTGACGCCATAAGATCCATAGCATGTGTGAAAATAGATTGCATATTGCTGAGAGCTTTCTCTGGGCTCTGCCATAGATTGCCTCGCATCACGTGCTCCTGCAAAGAATTTGGGGATACGGTTTTGATGGAAGATGTTGCAGCACGGAAAACAAAGTCGCCTTGTGTTGGCAAAGGGCGCGTGGGAGCTGCCGTGCCGCGTGCGCTCCGTCCGTAGGGCAGGGGTGGGAGTGGGAGTTTTAAGGAAACAGATAAACAACAAATAGAAAGTGCTTAAAAATAGGGCCGTAACTTCCAGCTTTGCTGCGTTGTGACCGATGTGTGTAGTTATGGGCGAGAGCTGCCCCCACTCTTGCTTTTCAAGTGAAAGTAATGCTGTGAGATGCTGCGATAGCAACATTTGTGTTTGAGATGGGAGCAAAGTGCCTCCCATGGTTTGGCTTGCTCCTTCTTTATCAGGTTTTGCTCAGGAAGGCAGTTACACACACCTTGGCTGCAAATAACTAAAAGAGCGTGATCTATTTTAAACCTGCTGCTGAGGTGGTAAAGGAGAGATAAGTTGAAACCTAGCTGCTATCTCACTTCTGTGGGTGACAGATATGTCCAGAAATGGATAAAATTAAAAGCAGTTTTTGTATGCTAATAGCAACCTGGACGAGGAAAAAATACAGGGAGCAGAGCAGCAAAGTCAAGAGGTTTCTATCACAAGTATATTTCTCCCATTACCAAAATTATAGGACTTCTTTCCCCAAACTGATATACGTATTTTTACTGCGTCTAAAAGAGAATTCTACTGTAGAGTTTGATTTCAGCATCAACCTTATGGCAGCCATGTGGGAGTGAGATTATGGGACATGTGGAACAAAAGTCTTCCAGCCAGAGGAGGCCTTCTGAGCATAATGATTCTTATTTAAATTAGTCTATGTTTTATTACTCAGTTGGGGAGGGGAGAAGGAAACCAAGGGAAAGAATATTTCTTTAAAACCACGGTCACCTGAATTGTAGACGAAGAGAATTTAAGTAGTTTTCAGCCCATAAAACGGACAAACATTTTCATATCATAATAATCATTTCAAGAAATCCTCAATTTATTTTTTTTTAATTTTACATTTAAACTTGTTTTTCCTGTTGGCATGCCTGCCGATTCATTTGTAAATGTGCTTTAAATTCCTTTGTATATTACAATGAATGCCACCTCTTTAAACGCTCTTAGTAATTTAGCGAACTTCTTTGCCAGTGGGTGAAAGTACAGTATTGTACATGCATAAGAAAAGGTACATTCATTATGCTTCACGTATGAAAAGGTATATTAGGAACGGTTTTGCTTAAAGTGGAGGGGTGAATGGAGGAGCCCCAGATCCATCATAGTGCTTTTGCATGTGTGAGAATGTGTCTCTGTGAGCCCAACATCCAGAAATGCTGGCCGGGAACCTACCGGCAAATGTGTGCCTGTGAAACCTGAGAAGATTTATAACAAGTAGGTAATCGTTTCAGGCCTACACGAGGGGAGCGGGAACTAAAAGCTCATGCTGGGGCTGAACAGCAGTTTTGGGGAGAGAGAGAGAGAGAGGGGGGAAAAAAAAAAACAACCCAACAACTTGAGGGTCTGGTTTCTTCCATCTTCCTCCATGGCTGTCGTGAGGTGCCGTGCTGCGCAACGGGAAAAGGGTTGTGCGGGGAGTAGGCCTGAGGGCCTCCTGTGATTTTTGAAGTGTGTTTTGGGGTCGGGGCTGACCCCCGAAGCTTGCCACACGACTGCTTCGTGGTCTGCAATAGGGAAAGGGACAGAAATGAGGTGGCCCCAGGAGCCTGGTCTTGCTTTCCTTCCCACCTGCTTCACCCAGCCGGGGTGACTCCTGGCTCTCTCGGCGTGACCGGGGAAGGTTCGGTTAACGGCATCTTTCTTGGGGTGAGAAATAGGTCGTGCGCCATGATGGAAGGTAAAGGGAGGGAGTGTTGAGGCGCGGTGGGTATGCCCAGGAAGGGACAGCATCTCTGCGGAGGAGTGCAAGGCCACGGTGGGCCAAATCCTGCTCCTCCCTGGTTTTCTTGGGACCGCTCGCTTCAGTAAGGTGAGCGGGATTCATGCCATTGGCTTGTCTTTTCTGTGAAGAACAACCACAGCTTTACGGAGAGGGTTGGTCCGTTTATGGCCAATAAACATAAAAGCTGAGAGGGTTTCAATGAAACATTCTTCTCCAAACCAGAGGTCATTCGTTTTGCACTTATTCCTTTATGTGGTTTCTGAAAGTTTAATTTTAAGGAGAGGATGTGGGTACGCTCTGTTTGTTTTCTTTCTCTTTCCTTTCTTTTCTTTCTTTCTGAGCTCTTTACTTCGAATTAATTTCATGGAAACGCGTGCGAATGCTTTCCAGTGGCATGCCAACTGTCATTTTTTTGAGTGGGGGGGGAACCCAGAGTTTATTTACGAGATGCAATTTTAAGCTTGATTCGTTGTAATAAGTGTCACTGTAAGTAAGGCGGGCGAAGGAGAGTTAGCTTTCATTAACATTCTTCAATTCTGGAGCCCAACAGGAGGTAGATAAGGTACCACTGGGTCCATCCACCTCCCGGACCACAGGAAGACAATGCCAGGAATGTTTGCAATGTGTTTCTATTTTTGTCACACCTATGTGTGGCCATCCATCTGGTCTTAATCAATCAGTCTCATCCCGGAGCTTTGCTGTTCTCCCAGCTGAAATAATACACTTCTTCAGCAAGAGCTCTGCCTCAAGGAGGGTCACTACTCACCATTCCCCAGACAAGGCGTATTAACAAGGCTTACATATTTGTAAACATAGGTAAACCCAGGAGGGGTGGTTGGGAAGGAACATTTTGAAATATGAATATTTTATGAATAAACCACTGTGTTGTTTACTTAGCGATATTACACAGGAAAACTTGATGAAGTACTAGAGGTAAATTTGTTTTAGCAACACCCCCCCCCCCAGCCGCTCAGAAGCACCGAGACAAAGATAAATGATGAAAGAGCGAATGATCCACCACCCTATTTAAGCAGAGGTAGCGCGTATAAAATATGTTTCTGAAAGAGCAGAGAAGTGGGTGGTGAATACTGTAAAATGTGCCATTTATTTATTTAGATTGCACATCAGGAGATAAAACAAATGAAAACTCTGACTTGTTAATAATTTACATTTAAGTGGAAAATTCTTACATGCTGTTAAGATACCTCCAAGACCTGACACCGCAAACGCAAATAATTTACATTCTTTGTGAGCACACAACTTCGCTTGTCTGGAAAAAAATTCAAATATGTGTTCAGGGGGCGATGAAAACCAGGATACATTTACACTCTTATAATTACATTTATTAATTTCGGATGCCTCTTTTGAAGCATTCATGGAGCTGACCTTCCCATTCATCAGGTGTTGCTGGCTGCGAATCTGCTGGGCCATACCTCACAACCTAGGAGGTAGGAGATGCAAAGAGGAGGGATTTCTTTTCAATAAGCAGCGCTATTACTTTTCCCCCTAACAGCTTATGCAAAAAGTTTTGTGGGGGAGAAAAAAAGCCCCAGCAAAAAAAAAAAAAAAAAGAGAGGAGTGTGCATAACAATAACTACCTCTGTCCCTTCTGTTTTTGTTCTTTTCATGTCAGGGAACTTTTTAGCCGTGCTGCCCGGGTAACTGCTCTGGAAGGTTGGAATATCTCTTGTTGAAGGAGGTTTGTGATTGAGGGCCCTCTGACACAACCTTTTGTTGCTCTGAGGTGTTTGATCCTCTTTCCCTTTCTTCTAAAACCAATCCCATCCCTTTAAAAAATGGATAACCAGCACTTCTTTTACTTATTGTCAGCTTTTGGAAAGTTACTGTGGGGGGTTGTAGAAGTTTAACTAGTTAACCCCTTGCATCCTGATAGCGGGTTGCCACTAGTACTTCTTTTTTGCTCCTTCCCGGGCGGGGAATATTTCCATAGCTGCGTCAGGTATGCAAATCCTCTTTTACAGGGAGCCATGTGACGGGTTGGCTTGCGGACAGTTTGCTCGCCGATCTTTCTTTCCCCTGGCTCAGCGGAGCTTGCTTGGGAAAACCAGGTTCAGCTGGGAACTCCAAGCATGAGCGGGGGCTGAGGAGTCGGTCCCCAAATCAGGATGGTTGCTATTCAATTGCACTGAAATTTCAAAATGAGTCAGAATTTGTAGCTGCTGAGTTTCTTCTCTTTCCTTGAACTGAAACTTGTGAGAGTCACCACAGGCGTAGGCTGATATGATACACTTTTTTTTTTTTCTTCTCTTTGAGAGCAGCTCTGAATAACAAGAATTCACAGAGAGTCGCTCTTCAAAAGTGTGCGGCCAAATCTGAAAGTAACAAAGGAAGAACACCTTAAAATAAGATGTGTAATAAGGATGCTCGCTCAGAGCCTTGCGATTAAAAATGGGACTCGTGTTTTTTGGTTTTGTTTTTTTTTTTTTTTCAAAAGGAAGGGACGCAACCCAGGCTATAGGAAAGAAAAGCAGCTTAAATGGATTATTTAACAAAAAGCAACTTATAGCTCCTAGATAGTGACCTACATTCTGCACACAATGATGATGTTTTACAGTGGTGATAGGGTTAATAACCTAACATCATTCATGTAGTGTTTTTTGAAAATTGAATTTTACTGCTACAAAGTAAATGTAACAGCCCTCTGGAGACAATATTACAGGCACTTTATTGTTTGCTAAGCTGATGTCATCTTTCTACGGACTGACTTTAAAACAAAGGCAGAACATTTATTACAAATATCACTGTGTGAAAGGAAATCTACTGAAATATTGTTTAGAAGGTGGACTGATAAAAATGTATTAATACTTGGCTTTGATTATCTGCAAAGTTATGCCTGTGGAATGCTTTCTCGCGTGATCTCTGCTCAACAGAAATGTTCGTCTTGGATATTACACCTACTTTTATTTTAATGTTATCCATCTCTGAGCATGTGTTACTTTTAAAACGTGTTTTATAATATACTCTACAGCTCATTTATAACTCTTCGCAGTTTCTTTGTAGAAACGTAAATGAGGTTTTGATCAAAACCTAAAATATTTCCCTTCAAAGCACTTTCATGTAAACAGTGCCATGTCTTCCTCACTGAAATCACTGCAACTGCTCGCGTGAATAAGACCAACGCGACTTGGCCCTCTTTTAGGGGCACGGTTTGGCTCTGATCTGCCTTCTGCTGTGAGTTTTCTCAGTGTCCGCAGTCCACGTAGGCTGTGGACCCGTTAAGGCTAGTATTTTCCAGCCTGCGTCCCCAGTCAGGTGCCCACATCAACATCTCCCAGTGTGGCAAAGATGCTGGAGACTGAAGATTCAGTGCCTACAAGTTACTTGGGTTGGGTTACGTGGTGGTCAGTCCTTGGAGAACCACACAGTGTGTTTTCATACAGAGAAACCACCAGGTTTGAAAATTTTGAGCTGGTGGTAGATGACCCTGAGCTCGGAGTTTTATCATTCCCATGTAGCCTTTCTAAGTAGGTTTCAAGTGAACAAAATACATTTGTCCCCTTTGAGAAGAGCAAACAATTAATTTGCAAATAATTTAATATCCATTAAAGTTTAAATTTCCTTTGTTTACTCACTTGCTGAGTAAATCAATGACCATTTCAAAGTAATAAGCACAATGAGGCAAAATACCCTTTCCTGTGTCACAGTATCGTTGCTGTGGCTTTTGCAGGTGAAGCATAGAAAGATGTGAACAGCTTTATAAGGACGAGTGTCTAAGCAACTGATGAGCTCATCTGTGTTGAAGGAAGACTGCAAGAGAAGTGTAGGAAAGAGGGACAAATTTAGAAAGTGTGTAGTGGAGTTAAGCAGTAAAACTAGTAACTTAGTAGGAGTCTGTGATATTAGTATCGCTCCTGAAGTCTGTGTACATGTAATGCACTTTGCATAGGTGGACATCTACCTACACGCCCAAGCAGAAGTTTATATTCATGCCCCCTTGTTATATATTTAACGCTGACAGGTTGTGGCAGCTTATATCAGCGGGATTAAAACTGGCAATCGGACGATAACAGTTTACTTTTAATATCCTCAGAGCAAAGTTTTCAGATTGCCAACAATTATCAAAGGGTGTCTTGCCTGCTTCATTAATGCTAATATTCTTAGATGTTTGAATATGATTTTGCATGTCAAGCCAATCTATCTGGCATACAGCTGGACATCCTTTGACTGGTGCTGTGTGGCATTTTTTGTTTGATCTTTGGTGTTGCTCAGATAAATTTAATCCTCACATAAGCAGTACTCGTTCTGACAACAGTAGGATCTGCACAAAGGTAGGGCAGCGACAGTGGGCTCTGCTGGAAAGTTAGAAAGGAGTCCAGCTATTTAAAAATGCTATCAAGAACGGACTATTAACCTCTGGCTTAACCGAGAAGCGGAGGTTTGTCTTGGCATGACTGAACAAAAATGTCCTTGTGTTCCTATATAAAATACTTTTTAGAACCTTTATTCAGAAACACTGAAGGGGTCTGACCCAGGTCCTGCGGAAGCCACCTCAATGGCTTGCAGGTTCGGCGTCCCAAGCAACCTCTTCGGTCAAGCCTTGAGCCAGGGCTTGAGCCTAGCCTAAAACTCAAAGGCCTTGAAAGATGAGAAGGCCTCTATGTGGAGGCTTAGACCATGGCGCTCTCTGACAGATTCTTCTTTTCTCTAAGAGTTGGAGGGGAGGCATGGAAGGTTCCTGGCTCGTATCATTTGGTGCTTCCCGATGAAATTCAATTGACTTGTGGCCGTCGATGCCAGCTCTGAGTTTGACTCACATTGGCCGCTATTCCCAAGGTCCGCATGAGAGCTATATATAACTACAATATATAATGGTTGCTGTTAAATGCATCAGCTTTGCAAATGGGTGCACTAGACATCTCCTTTCTGTCTCCTGTACTACAATTGTTTCAATTGTTTGAAGTTGAGTGCTTGACGCTGCTGAGAAAGAAGTCTCTGTAATGTCTCCCACAGTAGATAAGGCCAGTTGTAATGAAAATAAAGGTGATTCTGTATTGAACTCTGGACACAGACAGGACCCTGTAGTACTCTAGCTGCTCGACTGGAATAGTGCAGCCCTAATGCCACTGTGCAGGGATCTGAGCACTGCTCTGGAGCTTGTGGTCCTGGAAAAGAGCCCCAAAACACAGAGCAAATGCACACAGAAAGGGAAAACAGGTACCTTCGTTGCAGGGGAAATGTCGAAACAGCGCGCCAGGTTATACAATCAGCATTTCTTCATTATTTTAGTTGTACTCGAATTCAGAAAAGGTTTGGGCTTAAAAAACAACCCATCCCAGCAGCAACAATGGGTATAATCACACATTTGAACGTAAGAATTAGTTTTATGCGGCGCGCTAGAAAAAACCAACATCTCGAGAACACTTTCAAAATAACCAGAGAAAAATAAACCATTCCTTGTGTCAGTCTTGTTAGAGAGGGATTAAGAAACTGGCAATTATTTTGGCGACCTTAATTGTTGCTCTGCAGGAAAATATGTAATTAGAGCACGTTCGCAGGCCTGCACACCTGCAGCACATCCTACAGTATAATGTCAGCTTTCAGTGCTTGCTGGTGCCAGGTTCTATCACAACCAGGCACAGTGATGCTCTGAGAACATTTCGGACTCGTGTAATGTAGCTTCTGTGTATGAAAGAAGCAGGCATTTACACTGCCATACAATGGAGTGCATTACTGCAACACTGGTTTCATTATTTTCCGACGCCTACCTTCAGCACTGCTCTGGTTTACTCAGTTTGAGGTTTTATTGTTACGGTATAATAGTCCTGTACATTTCTGAAATTCCCTTATTATTCAGCTTATTAATACAGTACTGGCTTGATTATCAGGCTGCAGTTGTGAAGGGGAAGATTCAGCGTGCTAGCAAAGTCAGAAGCTGGGTAAATTCCTGGTATAATGAGAACAATTGTTTGACGTGTTTTAGCCCAGCTCTCTGTGTGCATATAGCCGCGGATGCCAATGTACATATGTGCGTGCACGGGGTGTCTGTGCCTAAAAAGAGAGTGAGAAATGTTGGAAGCCAGCTTTAATTTTTTGACAGAACGGGGGGGTGTGTGGAAAAATCCTCATTGCGGTGCTCCTTGCCTTTGCCTCTTCCCCACATTGCTCCTCTGGAAAACTGGAAAGCGAGTTAAAATAAAGGCGCAGTAGAGGGAATAGCTGTCTTCCAGCTAAATTCAGTAATCTGGCACGCTGATAGTTAACAGACTTCTCCCCCTAAGGGAGATACACTGTATTTTGCTATCTGACATGTTGTCATATATAAAGAAATCAATTGGTAATTAAATGATGCACCTTGTGAAGATGACAAAAGGCATTTGGTTGCGAAAAGAGAACTGGGTTGTGAGGGGTTTGTAATGAAGGCCTAATGACTATTCATAAGAGATTTTCAGTCCGTTGATCCACTTGACTGGAAAGTTCTGCCCTGGAGAGTTAGTGCTGTCAGATTCTCTCACCTCAGAAAGCCGCCGCGATCGACGGTGTGGAGTATGAGCGAGAAATTATCTAGTTGTTGCTTCAGGCCTGTCTTAGGTCACATGCAGAAGGCACACATCTGGCTTCCTGTAGGTGCAACCTCGGGACATAAACTTTGACTAATTTTTAAACTATAAATATGTAAGGCTGACACTGAATAAGTTACCTTTTATTCATGTTTTCATAAATTTTCTAGTGCATTAAAGCCTTTAGTGGAGCTACCATTTTGGACTTTTCAGCTTCTGCTCTTCTTGCAACAATTTCGCTTCCCTTTCCTCCAACAAATGGCATTTTAAGAAATTTCCGTGGCGCAGATGCTACCCACGTTACCTCCCGTCTTCTCGCCTACAACCGATGGACCAGCCAGAATTGTTTTGGTAGGGTCACCTACAGAGAGGACCTGGGAGAGATGTCAGGAGGCATTACAGGGTTGCAACACAGATTTTGCCCCCAGTGGAGCTTTTTCTTGGCATGTATTGCGCCGGTCACTAGCACTCAGGATAACCGTGCCGACCACCGAGAGTGTCCACCTCTGAGATATTTCCTCATCTTTTCCATTTACTGGAGGTCCCTTGGAAGGGGATTGCTTGGAGGTGGCACGCCAGGAGGTAGATACCCACGGTGTCCTAGTTAAAGCAAGAGCTGCACCCTACCTGCTGAGGCTAGAGATGAGGCCCTTTTACACGTCCGTCTCCAACGTTGCACCCTCTTGAGTGAATAAATCTCTCTCTAGCGAGTGGTATTTTATAATTAAAACTGAAAAGGAACAAATTGATTTCAGGAAGCTATTCCGGAGTGCGGAGATGTTGCCCTACGCTGATCAAATCCAGCACAGCTCCTGGGTGAGAGCCCCGAGCTCTGTACATGTTTGCTTTTGAAAAGTGGCCATCCACCTTATCTTATCAGGCAGCTCACCTTATCAAAGGTAAACATATTTACCACCTCGTTAAAGGTTCTTTGCACCAGCACTTGAAAGCAGTATTTGTGGACAAAAACCTGTCAAAGTCATTGTTTAAGACGGACAGGAGGACATTATGGCAAACTTTGGGGGTTTCAGTCTGTCAATAGTGGAGCAGCAAAGTAATTCAATACATTATGCATATTTGAGATGGCCTCATTGGTGTTTCCTTCTTGTGTATTGTGGTTACTGAATTTTGCTGATGTGTGTGCCGGAGCTGACAAGGTAGACCAAATGAATGGACAAATGCCAAAAAAACAATTATGTTTATTAATGTACATTGATTGCTTGTTTAGGGTATAAAACAAATTAAAAAATACATTAGTATTTAAACCTTCTTTTTATAGCTGGCCTAATGACTACACGTAATATAGTGTCTAGTAAAGGACAATCTACAGTACCTATAACTCCTGGCTTTATTGTCGTACTATTTGACTTGGATTTAAAAGGATGGCTCTCTTGTCATTTCTGTAAATGACAATCTGTATTTATTTATTTTTTTAATATATAGGCCTGAAGTCCACTCGTTAAGGCCAGAATCAGCTCTTCTTTTTCACTTTAAACCCAATATCGACCTCGGCTGTGAGCTTCCCCTGGTTTTGTGCTGCTCGCCCACCCAACCACCCTTGGCCCTGGTGGAAAGCATGGTGGGGCCCCAGCAGCACAGGGAGATAACTCGCCCCAAACCCAGCACCTTCCTGCCACGCTGCTTTCCCCATGAAGGACAACTCCGCAAGTAGACGAGGCAAGCCCAAACCTTTGCCCGTATTTGCTGCTTTTGTCCCCATTTCCACTGTCCCCTGAAGTGTTCAGGAGGCACAAGGTTGCCAGCAGTTTGAGCCCTTTGGAGGAGGAGAGGCACATGCTTGGTCTTCTCCCTCTTCACCCCATTCCCGTGTACGTATCCAAGACCCACCACACATCCACCATCAAAATGCAGCATTTAATGGGGGGCTGACTGACACACAGGAGAGGACTCTGGGTTTACATCCCAGTATTTTTTATGGCACAAGAAGTTGCTAAATACTTTTACAGTATCTCTTTTAAGTCTGGGCAAGAAAGTTATAGCACTTTAAGTTGAGGGCAACATCATTCAGTAGGGTCTTAGAAGTACTGCCAAATAGCAAAGTGAAAGCCATAAAGTAAACATGACTTAGCGACACCTGGACCTTTCAGGTTTTATAGCAATTGTTTATAATGTTGGACTGGCCTCTAAAATATGTCTGCAGAAACGATGCCGGAGCTTTATTTTACCTAACTTGCTCACTTTTTATGTTCTACCCAGGTTCTACCCTTCATTATTTGCACTTACTTAAGGAGTCCTGCTTTCTTCCCTTGCTCTTTTACTTGGCTTTTTATTCACTAGCCGAGGCGGTGACGTAGATTTAGCAGCACAGTTTCCACATTTAACGGGTGTCTTTCAGAATTCCTCAGCATTATCAGCACATGTGGCTCAGAACATGGCTAAACTGGCTCCAAAAGACATTTTTACCATTTTGGGGGTTCTCTTCTGAAAAGAAAAGCAGAGATGCAGTTGTCTCAAACAGTGCCTAAGATTTAAACAAAAAAAAAAAAAAAAAAAGAGGAATTAATTCTGAATCCACAAAAGTTCCCATAAAATGTTTTTTTTTTGCTGCTCTGTTGGAAACTCTTCTCATACAATGCCCCTATAAACCTACCTCAGTACTACCAGGCCCTATTGGAACTAATGGGGCTTGACAGTTCTTCAGTTAAAAATTATACATGAGGGTCACTTTCCCTTAAATTATCTATTGTATGCCAGCTGTTCACAACTACAATGGTCTTACTTTCTTCCCATTGCCTAAAATGGTTAGCTTCACTGCAAAGCTGTCGCGACTTTTACTGTAGATAGCTTTTAAAGGCGCTACTTCATCTTAAGCAACACCTTGATGGCACTACTAATTTCAGATAGATTTTTATCAGTTCCAGGGAATGTTTGGAGCGTTCGTTTTGCTTGTTTTGTGTCACAACACTTGAGTTGTATCATAATTTCTCATTTGCTGTACAACTTTATTCTATTTTTATGCTTCTGAGTGATGCTGCTTTAAGTGCCCATGAGTGGTACTTCCGGACCATAAGCACTATCAGAGGCAACCTCAGGCAGATAAAACTCCTTGTCTTTTTGTTGGAGAGGGGAGAAAGGGTCATCGTCAAGTGCTGGGGGTTTTTTTGTTTGTTTTTTTTTTTTCTTTTTCCCTCTTGCCTATTAAAATTGAAGCTACCGCAGCTTTTTTTCATAAAGGGAGACCATGCTTGGGTCATGCTTATTTCAGAATCAAAGCCTTCATCCTCAAATGCTTCTCATTACTTACTAAAGTCTGCAGTGGTCATCTTTGGGCTGTAATTAGAAAGCCTGACAGTTTTAAAGGATGCCTGTAGAAGGAAATGTTCCTCAAAGTTGGGTGGTTTGTGTTTTTTTTTTTGGGTCTTGATTTGAAAATGAAAAGCAACTAACTTTCCTGGTCTGCTTGGTACTTAAATAAACCTGCCACCCTTATTTCCATAGATTAATGAATAGTGGAAAATACGTGGCAAAGGTTTATGCTCATACTCTTCCCCGCCTTATCAGGGGCATTCTTTTTAATTATAAGATAAGTGTGATTTAGTAGTTATTTTTGCAACCTGGCAGAGCTACCGCATCTGTAGCGTTGTTTGATTTTTAGTGTACACTAGCTTTGCGATGGCCAATGCTTTCCATACCTCTGAGCAATTAAGAAGCCTATAGCAACACAACGAGTTGCAGTCGAAACCTGGCGCAGCTGCATATTGATGCTTATCATTAATTTATTTAAAAACCCGGCCACTGATCCACAGGCTGCAGCAGCTGGACAAGATCCCATATTGGTTGCAGTTACACGTTTCTCCCGCTCCATTATGTGATCTTTCAGGGGTTGGGTGCATTAATATGCAACTGTTCTGTTTTCTTTCAGCTGGCTTGTAAACTCTTCAACCAGTCGAACAGAGTTTGCAATTGTTGCGGGGTTGAGTGGGTGGATAGGAGCTGGGGCTGCAGCCTTGTCCAGTCGTAGATAGAATAAAATTGACAATGATGCAATGGAGCTGGCATCTGGACAACTCCGTGGGATGAATGGCACTGCTCTCGCAGTCCCTCCGGTGGTTGTACGCCTTGTAATAGCTAGCGTAGGAAGGGTGGTGAAAATTGATATGCACTATTACTACGTGTATAAAACTTAACACTGGGGCCATAGCACAGGTGGGGGGTTCCTGTTTATTGATTTTTATTACTCGGTTAGAACATACGGCTAATGCTTTTATACTCCAGGAGCTCTGGGAGTGCTCACCTCAGGTAATAAACCTCTTCGTACTTTGCAGTAGTTCACAATTTACATGTGAGCTTACGTTACGCTATACAAAGCCATCCCTCTCCCTTTTGTAATACGTGGCTGAAAGGGAAAAGAAAGCAACTTGCAGCGTTTATTTTGAATTTTGAAAACTATCCGTTCCTGCGATGGAAATGGTCCCTTATTCTAATTACTCATATTTCCAAGAAAATTAGTCACACAAACTTATGTTATGTGTTGTCTCAGAGGTTGAAAGCAAATTAGGTTTCCAATAAGACAGTACATCAAACAAAGTAGCATGTTCTTGATGCAGATGACTTTTTTTTTTAGAATTATGGTTGGACACTTTTGGCAGACAGATTGTCTTTTACTCTATCAAAATGACAGTTTCTTTTGTAACTGCTACATTCATAATTAGAAGGAGAGAAGCAATCTGCCCAATTTAATATACTAAAAGAAGTTTAGTGTCTTGTGCTAGAGATTTCATTATTTTAAAATATGAATTAATTGTCTTAAAATAATATTGTTAGAAGTATAACTAGTAGGATTATGGAGCTAATTCTCTTCTTTAAAAAAAATAATCAAAGCTTCTATTAATGCACTTCAGGCTAGATTAGGATTTTAGGTTTATATCAGGTGTTCGGTTTGAAGATTCAGGGGAACAGCCTGGAGACGGGGGAAGTGAATCCTTAATGTGAAATTCCTCTGTACAAAAGCCAGGCTCTCCCAGGTTTACTGTAAGCTTGCAAAGCTTAACTCGGGGTAATGAATGAGGAGAACTAGATGGTTTAGCAGCCTGGGAATAGAAGAAAAGGCCTTTCACCTCGGGTTCATGTGGCTTCCTCGGGGAGCTCGGTGCCAAATGGGCTGTCTGTCGCTTTATTTTTGGGGTGGTTGTTAGAGGAGTTTCACACACAGTCCCTGAGCTTGCTTTGTTCCTGGTGTTGATATAAGGGTTATTCTAGGGCCCAAAACTGCACAGGTTTGCAAACGCAAGGCCTCCAGTCCCCATCAAAATTTGCAGGTGTAAGACGTAAGTCAGCAAAAAAGGCCTTCAAAAACCTGATTTATACTTTGTTCAGGAACAATATTAACCTTGGAAGTTTAACTTTCTCCCATGAAATATCATCCCGACACAGGCCGTACTCTGTATTTCCTTAAAAGAGTGACTAACTTGAAATTTCAAGTTCTTTTTTGTGAAAAATTCATGTTATCTTTTCACCTCGAGGTAGGCACCGGCTGAAATCTGAACCCACTCAGCAGCAACAAAAGGATGTTCATATCTCAAAGCAACGAGCTGAGGGTTTCAGGCAGGTACCTGGCACAGGAGGGAGCACGTTCTCAGAGATAACTGGTGTATCTTTTGGCACGTTAGTTAGAGGATGAAGCCGCCCTGCCTGGCCAGGTAGGAGACCCGCCAGCGAGGCTATTGGGGAGAGAAAGGAGAATTTCTTTCCCCTGGTAGTGGAGAGGTGCTGGAGCACCCTGGGGCACCCACGCTTCGCTGCAGGGGAGGCTGTGGCTGGGGTGCCACTATTAATACTGCTTTTAAAAAACAGAAAAGACAGAAGGTCGAAAGAAAAGGGAAACTACTTGAAGGCTTGAGGTCTGAAGCCTTATTCCACATCCCTTATTTTACCTCTTAACCATGGGCAATGCCTCTGATGTTTTCATACTTAAAACAACAAATATAATGCATTTTTAACAGAGATGTTTTCTCTGTCAGGAGGTCCCTCCTCTTGCTGCTCTTCCCTTTTGCTTGATATCAGCCAAGCCCTTGCCCTTTGCCATCAGCTCCATAGGAAAACAGCTGCAGAAAGCCTTTTCCCAACCGGAATAAAATCATTATGACACAGCAAACCCAAACATGACGTGTGGTTTCAACAGCCTCTTATGCCCAGCTCTGCATTTCCTTTTGGCTGCGAGGATAAGGCTGGGGACCAGCCTAATAAGAACATTTCGGCTGACCGTGAGGCACATGTAGATAGGAGAAACTTTGAGCCATTTTAAGCTCAAAGTCTGGTGGGAAGCAGGCTCTGGAGGTGGTGTTACTCCACGTGCGCACACACACACACACACTGGCAGCCAGGAGTTTCTCATGTGCACGGCAATAAAAATCTGCTGAAAGACCATCAGTTTCAACACCACCTGGAGTATTTCTAGTGCTGCAAGGCGTGAATTTTGCCCTTTTCTTTGCATTGATCAGGTTATGTTGAGGGAGACACCTGGTAGGAAAAAAAAAATAAAAGGAAAATAGGCCACGGGCACCCTGTGCTCGCTGGAGGGGCAGCCAGAGGAGCACGGCTTATTTCTCGCTTCCTTTCTCAAGGTGTCTTGTGGGGGAGTAGGAAATCGCAGGTGAAGACTGCTGGGGGAAACCCCAAGCAGGGACATGGCTGCGTCCAACCTCCCTTCTTCCTCCTCCTCTTCCTCCTCCCCATGGCACCTCCCATTCGCTCGCAAAGCAAGCGCGCAACGGCCCTGCAGATGTCAACGCCGGTGCCGGGATGAGCCTGGCTGGAGGAGGGATGTGTGCGGTTATTCTTTTGGGGTATTACTGCCGTTTTCTTGAGGAAGGTGAGCCACAAAAGCTTCCCGGGCATTTAGGGCACTCTATCCCTGCAAAACCCAAGGACAACACTATGGGCATGCAGGAGGCATCTCTCCAACCCCGGGACATCGTCTCTGCCATGTTTTGAAGGCTCACGCCTAACAATGGAGGCTTTAAAGCTGGTTAGAAAGGACAATCAGATAGTTTTTCCCTAACAGAAAGTGCTGGTGGTTTAGATATATGGGTCACTGCTAACTCTCTCTCTAATACTTTCTGCTCAATACATACCAAAGGGGAGAGCAGTCCGAGGCATGTCTGTCCTTGGGACGAAGCCAAATGTTCATTTCAGTAATGCTATTTACTGGGAGACATCTTGATTAACAGAGCTTAATACTACCTGAAATCGCTACCAGTTATCTAGTTCTAGTAATACCTATGCTGTTGGCACTTTCTTTCTGAATTTTTTTTTTTTTTAAGCGTTTCTCCCCATAACCACCCGTTCCCATCAGGCATCGCGCCCTTCCCCAGGACATTGGCCGAGGCGGGCTCTGGCTGCATCCCATGCACTTTGCAAGCGTATCATTGCCGATGTGCCGGCATGCGTTGAAACCTGCCGTGAGGCCGATCGGATGCTGACTCAGAGGGCCATTCTTACCTGTCTTTAAAGCAGAGAGATGCAAAAATTTATCTCTAGAGTTTCACTTCTACTGTCTAATGCGGGAAAGAGTGAAGTAGCCTGGGTACTTTTTCATTTCTCATCGGCACAAAGCTGCTCGGCTATGAGTTAGGCGACATACTCATTTCTGTAAACGCAGGAGCCGGTGGTGGTGGTGCAGTTTTTCGCACAGCTTCTTCAGTGACCCCTAACATCTGCCTAACCCTTAAGCGTACACAAACCATTTCTGACTTGGGTTAGAGGGTAGAGGGATATTTTTGCCGTGCTCTTTTGGAAAGCATGTTTGTTGTAGCTCTAGGCCAATATTTTTTTTTTCTAAGCGTTTTTACCTAGCGGATTTATGTACTCTAAGCATCTCTCTGGTCATCTTTTTCCAGTGAACAATGCTGGATTTCCCCTCAATATTGAATGCATCCGAGGTTGGCTCTTTTATCGCTCCTTTTCTTCTTGGTGTCTCAGAGTTTCGGAGTCTTCCTCCTTTGTCTCAGAAAGGAGCAGCGCTGAAAGCATTTCCACCTGGATGTTTAAATTATTTAAGTTGCAGGAACCAGACCTTTTCCCTCCTGAGTAGTTGTGGGTTTTAAAGGCTAAAATTGCTTCATCATGCCAAAGTGAAAGTATGCATAAATTATTTAGTTAAACCTGAGAAAATACAGACTTTTCTCAGTGATCTTTCAAGGGCTGCCTACTTAAATTTCAGAAGAATGGGCAGGGGTTTCTCTCTCTCTCTCCTCTTTCATTCTCTTGAAAAATATTTTAAGTACCTATTCAGCCTTTTCTGAGATAAAGCTGTGACCAAAAATTGGAGGGCTGGGTTTTGAGCAAGTGTTTATAATAGAAAGGAAAATGCTGTAGAAATCCTAAGTACCCCTACTTCATCACGAACCTATGAATTCTCTCACCAGAGCAGGTAACAGGCGGTCGTCCCTGTTCCCGATGCCAAGCAGAGGTTTGTGTCAGCATTTCCACGGTGGCCTCTGTTTATCAGGAGTTTATAGCTTGACTGTAAAAATACAGAGAAGCAATTTATTTTTTTTTAACTGACTTTCAGGGTTTTTTTTAATTAATTTTGGGCCAGATTGTGGCATTCTTGGCACTCCACAGAACAGAAACGCCTTGCTGTGGGCAGTAAGACTACCTGAAAGGACAGGTAGTGCTCCTCCTGTAGCAGAATCCGTCCCTTTTTATTTTTAAGGTGTAATGCTGCTGGTACTGGAAGTTAATGAGAAAGCTCCCTTGGGCTACAGTGGAGCAGGAGCGTTTTTTAAACCTTCTCCAGGCCACCAGAAGGACCCACCAGCACGGGACCTGGTTCTGTCAACACAGCAGAGTTTACAGGACTCGTCCCCTGTGTAAAGAAACCTGATCTTTCCCCGGCTGATGTCAATATTTCTGTCACTGACTGTGGGATCTAGATTAGGGTCAGATATAAGGATGTAAAAGAGAGGGGGAAAGAAACAACACATTTCCCCGCGAAGGGAGTTATTTGTTTTACAGTGTTTTTCAATATAGTCTGTCTCCCAGGTTGTGTGTGGCGGTGGGAAGGGAAAGAGTGAAAAATACTCTTGAAAAGAAATACAGATCCTGCTCCCTGGCTGATGCTGGAGGGAACCCCGCTGCAAATTGTGAGGAGTTATCAGAGGGATAAGATTGCTGCAAGATCCGTTCCTTCATTTTGCAAACAATTAATTTGGCCTCATTGGAATTAAATTTATAAACAAAAATAAAGCAGTGCTCTGAACTAAAAGCCGTGGTTTGGAGGAGGTGGCCGGCAGGGAGGGCAGCCAGCCCCTTGCCCTTTGGTTGGAGCCGGGGATGCGGCTGGGAGCTGGAGGGAGGGTGAAGTGTCAGGACTCCAACGGGGTCCATCAGCCCGTGATTCATTACGGGAGAGACACCGACACCGTGCATGGCAGTGACTTCACGTTTAGGGGATTGTGGCATGCCCCGCGATGAATATGTATTTTCAGAATGAATGTGTACGCCAAAATCCCTTCAGTTTTTAGTCAATGGAGCCCTTACAATCAATCAGGTAGATGATACCATATGTCCAAAACCAATAGAGATCACAAAAATACATATTTATCCAAGCTGGTCCTTCAAGCTGTTGTGGTAAGTCAGATAAATTTTGCATGTTTTCAAAACTGGAGCAGTGATGAGCAGAAATCTGGAAAGGATGTTAGGAGTCATTTCCTAATACAAATCCTACTTAACTGCTAGGAACCCTTCCTCGTTTCTTCTACCAACTCCCATCTACTTTAATCAACAGTTTGGGGGGTTTCTCTCTTTGGTACATTAAGGGGAAAAGGAGCACAGCAGAAAAAAAAGAGGCTTGGGAGAAATAACTTTTGTGGCTGCAGTTCAGCGAGAGAGTGGAGACATGAGCCTTCTCGTGCAAGCAGGGAAATAAATTGTTAAAAATCACAGTGTGAGATGGGGAATCAGCTGTAGCTGCAAATCTCATTGCTTTGGTTTAGTTTCTGCCACAACCTGCACATTAGCATTTTCTCTCTCTGAATTATTGTGAAGATTTGTATTATATGTAATTACAATACAAAGAGGCTCTGCCAGATAAAGCTATTTGCTGAAGTACTGTTTTCAAAAAACACAAAGTCCTTTCACACTTTAACTTACACCTTTTCATTACCTGCTAATAAAAGTACAGTGGATAGATTTGCCTAAACATGTCTTGCCAAGAACATTAACCCCACGGGTAACTCTGGCCTTTTGAGATACAAGCTTTCAATTTTAATAACATCTCCTTAAAAAAAAAAAAAAAGAAAAAAAAAAGTCCAGTATAGATACCAAACTATTTTTGCTCCTTTTTACCAACGTTGTAAGCATCCTTGTACCATAGATAACAGAGTTAAGTATAGAAAATGCATTGTGGCCAGGCTCCCAGATTCACTACTGCCATGTGAATTATAAATCTTACAAACAGGGGTGATACATCATTTTTTATTAAACTTATAACATGACTGCTGCACAAATAGTGTTTACATAGAAGGGTATACATTTAATTTACTCTCTGGGAACATTTCTAAAGAATATAAATTGCATTTTGAAAGCTTCCTTCTCCATAAAGTTCATCAATTTTTTT
>JANZLQ010000001.1:49335946-49340946 GCA_026212715.1 Elanus axillaris | reverse complement strand
ACGGCCTTCACCCTAAAGCCATTTTGAAGAGCCTCAGCCTTTGATGGAGACCTCAGATCAGGCTGATGGCGCCGTGTGGGGCCTTTGCAGCTGCCCTCGGAGGGCATGATGCCTGTGCAAGGCATGCGTTCTGGAAAGGAGCACATTCTCCTGCCTTTTCTCCTTGGCTACGGTTTTCTTGTATGGCTTTTCTGCAGGACTTCTAGCTGTGTGCATAGGCATGCCCTTGGCCCACTGCAGCCAAGAGGGGACAAGCTGGCTGTCACATAACTTAAGCTTCATCACTGCTTAAACTTGGGGTACTGATTTTACTTTTTCTTGATTTTTTTTTTTTTTTTTGCTCTTGTGATAGTATGCACATGACAAAATGCACTCCTCCAAAGAGAAACAGCAAAATCAAGCCAGGAAAGCATGCATGAGCTTATAGAGAGTCCTCTGAAAAAGCAGGTATTCCTTTTCCCCACGTTTTTAAAATATTTTAACTTTTGACACATGTTGGCCCAAAATAATTATTTACTCTCTACAACCAGTAGTAGAAAGAACGCAGAGGGAAATTCTGGCAAAGCTATTTCCACACATCTTCAACTGAGTCTGATTCTAGTCAAAGTTATATTGATGTAAATCGTGGTCTAAGAAGCTTGATTTAAGTCAATAGTTACACTGGCATAAAACTTGTGCTAATATAATTAAAATCAGCCCTCCTTGGAGCTGTGCATGTGTGGCAAAATTTGGGTCTAAATGCTGCAGAAATGAATTAATAAATGCAAAGAAGGTTCAAAAGTTGTAAAATTAAATATACATCTGTGAAAACATCTATCCAATTACGTAGCCGCACATTTGCAGGATGCATTTTGCACTTCGTGTGGAATTAAACTATTAGTAAAAATCTGTCTGCAAATAGTGACACTTGCTTTAAAAGATCACATGGACTTACATTGTTTCATAATGCATCTAAAATAGCAGTTCCTGAAACATCGCTTCCACTTTAACAAAATGTGTTACTCTCACACTGGCTTAAACTCTATTTTCCTGAGGAAGGACTATTGAAGCACAGAAGTATTTAGCTGGGAAGGGTTGGGTTAATACATGTAATTTCTTTTCTTTCACTGGACTTCCTTTTGCCAACTTTACCTTGTATAAATAATTTTGCCTGTGAGAGTCTTTACATGGAATGCAGATTGACTATTACTTCCTGAATAGATTTAAATTTAACACCAATTTAGTCACTGTAGTATTCCTATATTGAAAATAACAGCTTCCATAGGACTTCTACAAAGTGCCAGAAATATGATCTCATATGTGGAAACAAATTTAAATGTGTTTTCTTTTACATGTTTTCTTTTTGTATATTTTTCCCACCTATGTTTCCCTTGTTTCCCAAATTCTCTACTCTCCTCCAGGGCTGTGAGAAATCTGGAAAATTACCCGCTGAAAAAAAGCTAGCTTTTAATAAGAACTGCTGGTCTCACAAGCATTTTTTATGCTGAAGCTTCTTTTTTTAAAAAAGCAGGCTATTTCTCCTTCCCGAATACCAGATGCCTTTAAGATAAAGCTGGGCTGTCCCGTTCATAATTTCTGAACTGAAACATGAATGCCAATAACAAAGAGAGGCTTGATCAGGAGTCTGGAAATCATTTATTTAGCTTGGATGTTGCAAAAGCGATTGGCTCCTGCTTTGGGAAGTGGCATTTCCCACGAGCTGCCGGGATAGCCCTGACTGCCGGGCAGGGCTCACCAGCCAGGGAAGGGGCTTGGGAAGGACCACAGCTCCTTGCTTCGTCCTCTCCTTTCCATGGGGATGTGAAGGGCCAGGTCTTGGCTTTGAGATGAGTCAGCTCGCGTGGAAGGGCAGCGTGGGGTTGCCGTCCCTGTGGCAGAGCTGGAGAAAACCATCCCATGTACAGCAGAAGTACTATGGGGAGGGGACTAACAGTGACTTTCCCTGTTCTCCCCTGTAAGACCATGCTAATATAAGGCTTAATCTTTGTTTCCTCTTCCCTTACTCAAAGAACCAAAACCAAATAAAACAAATAAAAAAAACCCCCTCACCTCAGAATGAGATCATAGCTCAATGCATTATGGTTTGGATGCAAATGTACATTTTCAGTGGGTTCCTTGGCTCATATGTCAGGCACTATTGGAATTTTTTTAGTTATTTGGCAGTTGAATAGTATGGTTTCCAACTTCTTCTTCAGCAGCTTTTGAGGCAAATAGAAAAGAGCTAATAATACACTTCAGTTTGCTCTCCAGGCTTGGAAAGCTAGCAACCAACTTGCTGTAACTCTAATACTCCTCCTTCTCTAGCCCGCCTCCCACTTTTTGTGGTCAGAATCTCTGTAGGTGCAGCCAAAGACCACCCTCCATAGGTGGGCGACGCCTTGCCCGCTCCCTGGCAGAAAGAAAAATTGCTGTAGGTCGACACACCTTATCGTGAATATTGCCTTTATTCAGCTTTCCGCAGCGCTCTGCTTGATGTTTTTCTAGGTAGGGTGCACCTTGCCCGCTTCCCCGTCTCCCAAAGCGCCGAAGGAAAGCGGAGCGGTTTTTAGCTGTCCGCTGGGTCACAGCCCGACTTCCACTTGCTCGTGCCGCAGATACCTGCGGCGTGTGGCCGCTGCAGTTGGTTGCGGGCTGGGCACACGCCAGGCTCGGAAAAAGATGCAGCCCCTGAGCAGCTGAGCTCCTGCCTGCCCTCAGGGACGGGTGTCGGGGCTGAACGTGAAATTCCCTTGCTGAAAAGGGAGTTTATCCTAGTTCTGATGCGATTCCTTTGCTGGGAGCTTTATCAGTGGAGTTTATCTGTACTAATAATGCTAAATGCTTTACAGGCTTTTTAGAAGTCATGGTGAAAGAGTGATAAAATAGTAGAGAAGGAAGTCCTCCCACCTGGCCGTGGGGGACAAGTCACCCGGGAAGCAGGAGAGGATCCTCCTCAACCCCCCACCCGTGTTTTCCTGATGGCTCTGGTGCTCCAGCAGCCGCGGAACTCACGACGCTCCGTGGCTCTCAAACTCACCTGCCCGGCGTGTATTGCCGAGGGCTGTGCTGGGTGAAAAAGAGGAACGTTGATCAGCAGATTTTCTGTCTGGGGGTTTGTTTTGCTGCCTTTTTCCTTCCGTGGTTCCCCTCCACAGTGTTTGTGCTTCTTGGGTGACCCAAAGATGCTTCTTCCATGAGTTTCATTATCCCATAGGAAGCAGTGAAGCCCTGAGGGTGCAAAGTGAAGCAAGCAGGTCAGAGATTGGCAAAGGGGTAACTTGAAGACACAAGGAGAGCAGAGCATGGCCTGTAAGAGAAAATTCTGAAGGTCTGTAGAAGAAGTAGGAATATTTGTAAGGAGCTATAAACGCCTCCCCCTTTCTTCGGCCTTCCTGCCATAGTGGAGTCCTCTGCACCATCACAGCCCATATCACCCAAGAACTTCTGTGTGACATAGGAGGATCTCCATAGCTATTTGACTTTGTCAGTGGCCTGTCATACAATTAAGGGGAGATGCTGTTTGCTGAGATCTGAGGTACTCTAGAGTTGCAATCAGCCTGTGGTGTTAGCGGACAGGCTTGTAGAGTAGCTAAACAGGATTATCTCCAATGGAGCAAAGACTGAATTGGCTGGTTGCAACGTGGCAGCAGGAGAAGCCACAGCAAGACACTGGGAACAGTAAGCGTGTATGTGTGTTTAGTCTGGAAAAGTAAAAATAATTGCTCCTGCATTAGGAGCAAGGAAGCGATTTGCACACTTTCTGCAGGTAGTACAGCTAAGGAGCTTTGAAAAGCTGGTTTTGCGATTGGATAAGCAGCTGCAGAACTGCCATAAAACTTCTAAGCATGTCCAAGGGCAACAGTTTTGCGAAAAAGTATAATTTTATCATTAGGTCTAAATCTGTCCCTAGAACAAGCAACGGCTAGTAACTCGAGTCTATAGCTGGCAAAATGTAAATTAACAATATCAGCTCCTGTAGCTAATGGCAGTTTTACCAGAGGGAGTATTGCAGGATTGGGCTCGTAACAGATTTTACAGACAAGAGATCCTGGTTCAGTACTGAGTCCCACACAGGCACAGGGATCCCTGCCATGTGGCACTCATCTTCGATTCAGGATGACATGTGTCCACTCCGAGGACGTAATGGCTAATACGCTGCACATTAAGTTAAAAATATAACAGCAAGTCTGCATAGTCGGCGTGCCATTCGGGGAGGAAAACACTCACTAGTGCATATTAAACTGAATTTCTATGCTCATTTTTACATTTCTTTTCTCCATATACCCCAAAGGATCATTAGGGACGAATGGTCTGTACATCATCATTTTATGAAACAAAGATGTGTTTGTTTTACACGAAGGCAACAAAGAATCCTCACTGACTTCTATTATTTTTCCCTGTATCGTAATTTAAGCAGAAGTAACTGAGTGTTATACCCTTTTATCTCCCCACCATCAGAAAATACCTGCTACAGATGTACTCCGAAGCCTCGCAATGACTTTGCCAAATGCAATATAGCAAAAGGCCTTGGTCCTTTGAAGCCTTGCACATGGGCATAACTTCATATACATGGGCAATTTCGTTGTCCTCTACGGGACATAATTCTTCATAATCCTGTGGCTGCATGAAAAACTTGGGTTCACTCCAATTTTTTTTTTCAACTACTTTTTAAATGACAACATACTGAGAAAGTATGGTTGATGCCCGTAGTGTAGTGCTGCAGAAAATGCAGGTAATGAAATCCTCCAGTCCTTTGATTCCACCTTCAGAGAGTCCTTCCTTGCCTTCGTCAAAGTTTGTATTGCAATGCAGAGCAAAAGAGAAAGTGTAAGGAAAAGACCTTTCCTGATTTCGTACAAGGGAGGGAGAAACCCCCTGCATTTAAATGGATATATATCTCTTATCGACTTAACTAAGCCGAGTAAGGTGTTCATTAGCTAGGCTGGATAAAATAAATAAATAAATAAATGAGAGGGAGAAGAGATTGAATGTGGAAGAGTGAGAAGAACAAACAAGTCAAA
>JANZLQ010000001.1:49330946-49333446 GCA_026212715.1 Elanus axillaris | reverse complement strand
GAGTAGCAGATCCGGATAGTTCTTAGCAGTGGGAGGGTTGGGGAAAAGCACAAGCAATTGTAAAATTGCTATCGCTGGGCCCAGTCCTGCAAAGAGTTATTCACTGAGCAACCGTGCAGCACTTGCAAGCTCTGATTTACGCAACAGGGCCGCCATCCTGTTTGGTAGGCCAAATCAAAAAGGAGCTAGTGCACAGAAAATGAATACAAATCTTTTTTTTTTTTTTTTTGCTCTTTAACAACCTAGATTTCCCCACCAATTAAACACATGGTCAATTACGAGAAGAAAAAACTCCCTTGTACTTAAAGAAAAAACTTACATGTTAAGGGGAGAAAAAAGTGCATTTTAACACTGATCTGCTCCTCCAATAGCATGACCACAAAAGGAAGAGGCTAAAAATCCCCAAACGTCGCTCCCTGCTTCAAAACAGGCGGTGGCTGGAGAAGCTTGGTGGAGACTTTCCGCTTGGAGCAGAACCTTTGCAGGAACTAAACCACCCAGCGAGGAGCAGATTGGCTCTGGTCAGTCTCCTCTATAGGTACACAGAAGGATTTTCATGAGTTAAAAAAAATAAACTTAAAAAAAGGTGATGTGTTTCCTCAACTTTTAAGGCAAGCGCTTGCCTTTAACTGTCTGCAGGGAAAACTGTCCCTTAGAATCAGCTGCACAGATGTAAAATTGCTGTTGACTTGATATTGAGCTAAACCAGAAGTGGTATTATCTCTAGCAAAAAGGGGGAGAAAGTCTACGCTGATTGGGAACAGAGAAAGTTCCCAGTGGTTTAGGTCAGAACATGAGGTGTTATAGCAAAAAAAAGTAAATAATCTCCATGCATCAGCCATTTGTCGCATGGGCTCTGCCTGAAGCTTTCTCACCTCCACCTAAAGTGCTTGTAAATTTGAAGATGAACGTATCCGACCTTGGCCCTATATCCTGGATGACTCTGAGGAATTATTCTATACCTAACAGCAAAAATGACCTAAACAGCAAAATACTTTTGGGAAGCCTGATCCTGATAAAACTGCACTGCCAGTAGGAAGCATTCAGATTAGTACTGAAAACTCAACTCATGAGGTCAAACTATCATCCAGGATGAATTTGAATTTTTTTACTTTTTTTTTTTTCCAAGAGTGACCTTATCTCCTCTGAACCTTTTGCATTCCACTATATCTTAATTGTAACGTAGTTTCTGTACTTTCTGCTCAGGGATTTTGATAAGTGTTTGCAGACTATGTAAACTTCTGAATAATAACTTCCATGGAGCCCGAAGGTTCCTTAAACATCTTTAATATCATTTTGTGCAGTATTATTCTGCTCTCTAAGATAATGTGTTATCAATACTTCATAAGATAGTTTCAACCCAAGAAGGGATAAAATTCAAACTTTTTTTTTTTTTTTTTAGGGTGTAGGCCATAGATCATGCAGCTGTCAGCAAGCAGATAATCTTGATGACTAAAATGAAACCAATGCAAGGAAAAAGGTGCCCAGCTTCTATCTTGAGGGAGGGAGGCCTTGGTTAGTAAGTTACATCAGGAGCAGGGAGCAAAAGTTGTAGGTTTTTTTTAAAAAGAAAAGTTTTCTGTTCAGTTTGGGTGTCAGCGTGGGGGGAAAAAAATAGGAAAAAAAATTTCTGGTGGTTTAGGTTGAAGAAAATCTTCCTTTTCCCTATTTATTTTCCACTTCTTGGCAAGGCTGCGCCAGTGCAACGGGCTGGGGTTATTGCCATGCCGGTGGGGTGGCAAAAAGGGAAAGTTAGTGAGAGACCTCTTGGAAGGGGTGGAGGCCTTTTGTTTCCTGATTTGCAGAAAAAATGATCATTTTTCAGCTGTCTCCCAAGGCAGAAGTTATTTAAAGCGTTCTTAGAAAACAGTTGACCCTCCCCCCGACAATTTTTTATTTTTTAAAAGAGGAGCAGGAAAGGTTTGCTTAAATTTCTGAACTCTCTTTCCAATCGTGACAATCAGGGCAAAGAAATTTATAGATGGAATTGGAGAAATCAGGAACAAAAATGAGACAACTAAAATAAATTAAAAAAAAAATCAGTGTTATACAAAAAGTTGAAAATAATTGAAGTTTTAAGGCAAGTTGCACCAAGAAAAGATGTCTCTGTGATGGAAAGCAGCACCATAAGTAATGCTCAGGAGTTACATTTTTGGCTGGTTTTGGTTAACAGTGCTCACCTCTAGCCTGAAAGCTTTACTCGGGCCAGTAATCCTGAGTTACCTGCGTCCCACTGAGGCCAGAGCATTCCTGACCATGTCATCTTCCATCGTAATGCTCGTCACATGGAGCAACAGATATTATTTACCTGATGACATGCAAAAGCGCTAAGGACTTTGATATATGGGAAATAGTATATCTCCTCAGGAGAGTGTAAAGGATGGTTTGGATCATGGGACGCATGGATGTGTTTTGCAGACATGTGGACTGCACAGCAAAAACCGCTCGTTATTCGTTCAAGTTGCAAACTCTTCACTGCAATTATTTTTTGTCACCCCCC
>JANZLQ010000001.1:49321046-49327510 GCA_026212715.1 Elanus axillaris | reverse complement strand
CTTTTTTTTTTTTTGTCTTTTTTTTTTTTTTTCCTGCATGGGTTAAAAAAGGTAATCAACACTGTTATAATTTTGCTCGGGGGAAAGAAATCCATGTTTTTCCTTTTTGTTTTTTTTTTTTTTTTTAATACGTAGTTGCAGGGTGGGTATAAAGTTACTGTATTACAGTCTGGGAATAAATAAATCTGGGCAATTGAAGGTCTGGCTGAGTGACGTGCAGGACCAGATCCTGGTGCCACTGAAATGAAGGGGATTGTACCCAAGTGCCACGGAAGAAGCAATCAGTAGTGAAAAAGAGAAGAAGTTGTCCCAGAATGATTTCATTCTTCTCCCATGATTACAGTGGTGCTTCCAGTGAAATACAGAACTCATTAAAATTAATTTTTCCTGTATTTACTCCATCCTAACCTTAAACATTAGAGCCAGGATGATCGGTAGCATGCCGCAGGTACAATGACTCGAAGCCCTCCCGGCTGGCAGGATGTACAGTGCACAGCCAGTTCCCAGGTCTTGGTTGAGGTCCCAAGGGCTTTCCTCTGAAACCTGAGGTGAGAGGAATTGGGAGCATGCTGGGCATTTGTTTTGTTAGGAATAGATCAGATACTGTGGCACTTGTTTCTAGTACGTACTTCCCACTTGCAGAAATAACTGCTGCAGCTGAAGTTTTGCGGTAATAGGGATTTATCCTGTACACTGAATGATGCTTGTCTCTGGTGCCATTTGCATTCATTTACAAAGGACTGTTCCATTCCTTTTAGGTAACCGAGGTGCTACTTTTATATAGAAAGTGTGTTATGTGATCTCTTGTAACTCCTCCTGGCAGTTGTGTGGATGTTAAGACCTGGGTGCTCAATGGTGCACCATTTGAATGATGTCTGTAACTACAGATTTACATAGCACATAATGACAGCTTTGAAGAATAAGACTCATTTGACAGTCTTAGGGGATTTCAGGAAACATTGCTTTGGATTTTTTTTTAATAATAAAATCTTCAACCTACGATATTTGGGTAGTTCTACCTTTCCTCCCACCTGTGTATCTAATAGACATTAGATATGCAGAAACTCTTTCTGCCATTGTGTTAGCAGTGGATTTGACTTCCTCTTGTTTGAGAACGAAGGACGAGTTGACTCATTTGCCAAGAACATACAGACCGCTCATCCACAACCACTTAGCCACCATCCCAGTCATTCTTGACCAGAAAAAAAACCCCAAGAAACTGCTTTCTTGATCTAGATTTATTTGGCAGGAGTAAGAGTTGTGTCTTTTCCTTACTTCTATTTTTTTCTACAAAATACATCCTAGGTGAATAACCTTAGGAAAAAATTATTTTTACCTCTGAAGTCCACTAGTTGGGGGCTTTCCTCCCAGGTACTGCTACCTCCCTCATAACAGTGGGAACCTGACAAATTCTTCTACCCAACACAGCCCACAGCTGGAGGAGAATTATTCTGCTGGCAATTATAAACATAAACTCTTCCAAGGAGACAGTGGGAGAGCTGGGTTCCTAAGAAATAATCATGTTCAGCTGTTGTAGCTCTGCCTGGGTGTGACAGCATTGTGCAAACTGTACTTCAGGCTCTTCACAGCAAAAGAGCAAGTTCTCAACAGGCTGACACATAAGGTGGATAAACCACAGTTTACTATCTTCCAGAAACTGCTATGCCCATATATTTCAACAGAAAGTATCCTTTGCTGGACAAGTTATACTGTAGCGAGACTACCACTTTTCTCAGGACTCTTCAAGAATGTGAGATTGTATTGCCTAAAAAGTTATATGCAAAAATGCGTAGACCTCAGAAAACATGTTTTTCTTTAGTTAAGAATATTTTCTTTCTCCACAAAAGCTAAAACCAATAATGAAAATAATAGAAGTATCTTTGGGACAAAAGTTAATAGACAACAATATGCGGTTCCAGCTCCTCTTTCATCTCCTCTGTCCCTCATCATCAGTCACTGCACTGAGGAAGGAGAACTATCAGACTTGGAACTGTTATAGTCCAGCCAAAGCTTTGATTTCCCTCCCGCCCCATTACAATTCTTAAGCATACTGCATAGGAGTTATCAGTACTGTTTGCAAAGAGCCAGGAGAAGGAAGGGGGATAAAATATTCACCTCCAAAGTCAACACCGAATGAAGCTATGCATCTATATTTCTCTTTCAAGGACATCATCAAAACTTGTGGAGGCAACACCACCCACTGGAAACCATGAGGCTGTATAGATTTTAGGGTAATAAAGCTAAAGTAACTGTCAGTCTCCAAACTGAAACATGGTAGCCTTTTTAACTAAAGAGAAAGTTATTTTTTCTTTTCTAAGGAGGCTGCTTCTTCAAAGACCCTATTGATGGGAAGGTAGAAGGAAACCTGACATCATTTTGGATTCTTCCCAGCCTACCTTCAGGCATCTCTTTCTACTGCTTCTTTCATGGAGGCACTCAAGTCTTAGTGTGACAATTTAAAAAATATGAAGCCTCTGGGCTATTATGAATTTCTGTCCCCAGAGAGAGAAACAGCACAAATCTGACAGGCTAAAAGGCTCAGAGGAATGGTCTATTTTCTGTTATTTTGAGACAATCAGCTTGAGACTGAAGGTGATATTGTTGGGGGTGAAACCCACATCAGTTTTTACAAGGGGTAACTCCTAACTGCACTGGAGTACTTGTGGGGATTTCAGAAATACAGGGAAACGAGGAAAGAGGTGTAAGGGTGAGAGTGAGAAATAAGAAAGAGAGAGGTGATGGAGGATATGTTGGCAGATGTCAACGGACAGCTTGGGTGATTCTGTGGATGACATGTGTTTTCCAGACAGAACAATGGCATCCAAACTGCTAATCAGAACACAGGGTTGGCTTCGTCTCTCCGCTGTAAATCTTGCATTCTTCTGTCTTTTCTGTTGCCAGATTTTTCAGTCGGTCAGTAGAAAAAGTGGACCAAATTCTGTAGTTATCTGAAGCCTTTTTACTGAAGTCAATGAAGTGCTTTAAAATCACCGTAAAAGTAAAAGGAAGGTAATTTAGCCAAAATGCAGATATGAAAATACCGGTGATTTCTCCTATAGAAGGCCCAAATGAATGTTGTGAACTAAGGACTCCGCAGCCAGATCCATTCTGCTTTCTAGTTGCACAACATCTAGAACATGGGAACAAACACACATGGGTCTTGAAAAGTGAAAAAGACTGGTTTAGGCCTATTCATCTGGAGCAGGACTCAGATTGAAATAAATGGCCTTTAACATAGGAGAGTCCCTCACTAGACCTCATAACTGTTCTTCATCCATCTTTTCTTGTTCACTTGTCTCTTCAGTCCTCCGAAATATTAGACTATGCTTTTCTTTTATTTTTAAACCGCATCAGTAGGATAACTCCGAGAATAGTCCTGTTCTCTATGTTTAAAGAAAGAGAAAAGCAGATTTGGGGCAGGGAAAGAGAATTGTGAATGTATTAAGCTGCACTATTATGGAGAGACTTTTCTTCCGCCGTTTGATTCCTCATAAGATAATGTACTTGTAATTTCTTAAGACTTGCAAGATGTATCCTGAAATACTTAAAAATCACCAAAATCAGATCAAGGATGGAGTTAAGCAACAAAAACGTCTTCTTGAACATCATGAACATTGGAGTCATACCAGTTCCATACCCATTTCAAGCAAAAAAATGAAGGTATATTGTCTTCCTCCAGGCATAGCATAGCTTTTGTTTCTCCTGTGAACAAGCTCTATAATCTACCAGGAGAAAAGGCTATCTTGAAGGATAAATAAATAATCAATTATTTATATTTCTAAAAGCTTTCAGCTGTGCTCTTAATGTTGTGCAACCATTTAAAAGTACGTATTCAGCAGAGAAATTCCAGCCTGGGAACCTAGTGTATTTGATCTAATCAACACCCTCAAGATTCATAGGAAGACGAATCTGGTCCTGGTCATCACTTCAGTACAGAGACAGCCATAAGCATAGTAGAGCTTGGCTGAGCACACAATTGCCAAAAATAATGTCTCCCAATCAAGATATATAAACCTTGATGAATCCCATTGTCATTAGCAGGAACAAGGAAACAAATCCTTCCTGAGGAGAGAAGCCAAGAGAGAGCCAAGAGCCTCACCAATGTGTAGCGTATCTCCTCTGATGGCGCGACTTGGGTGACGGCCTCGGGACTCTGGCTAAAAACATAAATAAAAAAAAAAAGAAGTAATTTGCCTACATGATACAGGAGAGTTCCTTGTTATTGGAGTTCAAAATAGTATCACAGTTTCTTGTTGAAGTCTGTAGTGGGTTTAACTACTTTAACTAAACGCATATTACAAAGCAATTCTGTGTAAAGGCAACCTGGCAGGGTGAGACGTAGGCCTAAGCATCAGCTTTTAGGCTTCAGGACTAAGCGATCCTTGAGGTCTGTGTTTCAGATTTCTCTACTTTCGCTCCCTTCTAATATCACATCTTAAGGACAGCTGAAGTCCTGCCTGTTGGCAAAATTTTGTCTTTTACATCCTAAGTCTCCTTATCTGTGGAGTTTACATGCTGATGGTACATCCCATTAGAATTGCTGTTCCCACACCAGTTATGGTCGCCTGAGAAATTTCTAAAATTAAATGTATTTTTTATTATCAATGTACCTTCCCTGAGAACAGTGTTTATTCTGGTGTGAAAAGAGTGGGTGTACCCTAAACTTCCTGTCGTATCACTTGTATCGTCCTCATTTCTCTTAGGATGAGAGACACTCATTTGTAATAGAACAGAGGAGATACCAATCACACAGACACAAAAAGCAGGTAGGGCCTTTTCTGTTGAGAGCCTGCAGATGACAAAAGCAAGGAAATGCAGGGGTAATGCTATTACTTCATTCTTAGATCATATCATTCATACTTAATGTGCTGCACAGTGTTGTGAGCATTACGATATTTTGTTATCTACTAAGTAAGAATGCACAAAACCCCCAAACCACTCTTACCTACATGCAGAATTTGCCCATATTTTGTCCTAAATCCTTTGCACACACCAAGCCAGAATACGTGGTCATGGCTTGGGAATGTCTAAGAACCAGTTGGAAGAAACCGGTTTCTTCTCTCCTGTTTCCAGGCTTGGCCAGGCTGCTCCTAAGGCTTCTCCCATGGTTTCTCCTCTGGTCATCCCACTGGCCGCTCCTGACCCGGGCCATCTGCACGTAGATAGGTCATAACAAGCGTGCCATTCTTCACCTGGAGATGAAGCAGAGTTTTCATCATCCATCGAGAAGAAGGGCATATTTCTGTACTTAAGTGAACACTTTCATTTTCAGCTCGCTTGGCGAATTAATTGCCACCTTTGAGCAACCACTTACTCTCATGTTACAGAAAAAACAGGGAGCGATATGACCAGTGACCCGACCGTCTAGCACACCTGAAATGGCTGGGCCTTTCTCAAAAGGTTAGCCCCAATGCCATGGCCAAGGCTGTGCAGAATGGGCCAGAGCAGGAGGAAACCAGCCATCCCCATCCCGAGGCACGACACACACTGCCTTTCCCATCCCTCATCCTGCAGGGAGCCGTTTGCATAAATTCTTTGCAGATCAGGGAGAAAATTGATCCCCTACTTTTCAGTTCCCTTCTTTTACTGGTTGTCACAATCTTAACAGTACTTGACATCAATGGGAGTTACATTGTGGATTGGGGGCAGTGTTTGGCCCTTAAGCGTAGTTTTTGCATGTTAATACATTAGCAACTGATGTCTTATTTGTTCAGTAACTGACAGAATAATGCACAGAAAGCACGTAAGTATGAAAAGGGGCTAGTTAGGTAATGTTGAGCAGAACATCTTCAAGACAACACTGCAACCACTGTTTTTCAAATGTCAGGCTAATTATTATCAACATTTAAATGTTAGCGTGGGCCATTTTTAATAGTGGAATTTTTTTCAGCAGGTACCATTATGGGAAGAAAATGTCACATGTAGTTCTGCCATCGCATTGCTCAAAAAAGTACACAAACCAAGGAAATTCTTCCTAGAGACAGCAAAAAGAACATCTTGTTTCCTTCGATCTGACTGTAAAATCAGTCTGCCTGATGATACTATTTGGGGTATCATTTATTTCAAGGAGGCATGGAGAAGGTTTGCTAGAATATAGCAATTTCAACTGAAAATAACGTTTGTCAGAGCTAAAGCCAGGGCCTTTTACAGGTAGTTTTTTGGAGATTCATACCTGTGCAGGTCCCGGTTGTCCTGGAGGCAGCTGAAGTCTGAGCTGTGCGCTCTCTGGTAACCCCTTTGCAGAAAACAAAACTTGAATATGATTCAGCACAAAACGGAATGCAATGCCAATAATTCAGGTGCTCCTCCTCTGGTCTGATCTGTCCCTTACCATGTAAACACAGCACTAAATGGTAAATACTGCTTCAATCCAGGATGGTACTTGTGTATACTTACGAGCGTGTTTCACTAGTGCAATTGTTACACAGAATTGTCATTGACTCCTGTGAAGCTTTGGATACCGG
>JANZLQ010000001.1:49306046-49313546 GCA_026212715.1 Elanus axillaris | reverse complement strand
TATACCACAGTATTGTACGCTGGTTGTAAAGCTCTGAATTAAGTCATTCTGTGCTTTAGTTTTGATTAGAATGATACAATTAGAACCTGTTATTCTACCAACTAATTATTTGTAGAATGTGACATCTGAAGAATACTACAAGATTACAAATTTAGGAATGAACTGAGAATGTGCTCTGTTTATATTATTCCCCTATCTTCAGTCAAATCATTGTCATGGAAATGGATGAATACTGGACCAGTTTCTGTCCTCATCAAAATCCTTCTCACAAAAAATGAGTAGTAAGAATTTTAATGCTTCATGTATCAATAAGATTTTAATAGCAGGCTTTGATCTTCTAGCCAGTCTATCACTTGATTGGCCGAGCAGCATCCATCTTCCTGAATCATCATCGACTTGTGTTCGTTTCTGGGAAATTCTCTTTATTTTTTTTTTTTTTTTGGTCGTTGTTGAACCATTTCTGGGTGCCTTTTGACATTTTATTTCTTACAAGCACAGCGAAGTGAAAGATTAAAGCAGATTTTTTAACTTAATTCTCAAACACTAAATTCTCTCACTTAAAAAAAAAAAAGAGACTGTATGTTTGTGCATGTCTTCAAATAAAGAAAGGCTGGCATTTAGGAGAAGTTGAAAAGGCGAGAAAGAAACGCTATGTATATTTATTTTTGCCTGTGAAAACCCTTTGGAGGGTTAAATCTTAACCAGGCTGTATGTGTGAATACCTGTTGCACATGAACTAACAAATTTGCAGCAAGAAACCAAGTTTGACAGGCACTCCGAGGCAGGCTGAAACATCTATGAAAATAAGCGTTCTCCCCAGTGATGGAGCTGCATCCAGCCTCTTGGAAATGCTATTTTAACTCCCTCCAAGCCCCCAGTTTCATGGAGAGTAAACCGATCCATGATAAATACATAGTAAATAATTCTACACATATCATGCTCATTTGCATGTGAATTAACCCAATTTATGGCCATAAAGGCAGACTTTGTCAGCGCACAGAGTGCACAGAAGATGCAAACAAATCGTACGGGCAGAGAAGAACTGCCCACAGCTGAAAATTTGTCACATTTCTGCACCATTTGATATTAATACACGCTGCGCTTCAAATGAGGTTAAAATGATGATGACAGCTCGGAAGATCTGTGTGACGATAGATGGAAATAGAGATACAAGAACTTCTTATATCTTCCTTTTGTATTTGCAGCTTCTTCCAGGTACAGAGCTCACAGTGTCTGTTAACTGATGCTTTCTTTTAAAAACAGAGAAGAAAGAAAAGAAAATTCCCTTTTTATCACCCGGCTGCCTATTAGATTAGATTTTGGGGAAAAGCCCTTCATTTTCTCCGGTCAAATAGTTCTGTTTTCCACCACTCGCTGTCATGTTTAAAGTAAATAAGTTCTCGTCCATCCAGCACCGCTGAACTCATTCAGTTGCCAGAACAAAGCCATTGTATAGAGGTCCACAACAGCCCTTTTCTCCCCTTCCCATAGCAGGATCTTCCCCCTTAGCGCAGTGTGCTCCCTAGCTTTGTAAGCAATTCAATAACGTTGCAAACGCTAAAAGTGTGCATGCTTATTTCGCAGAAGAAATGAAGGAAGATTATGACACTATGGGGCCTGAAGCCACAATTCAGACCACTGGAAACAATGGTACAGGTAAGGTATCGCACGACGCGAGCGTCGCTTTTCTTCGGTATCATGTAGAATTAGCTGTGCATGAGGAGAAGAAGTGACAAAACAATTTCTTTCTTGTTTTCAGTTGAAGAGTTGGGAAACATTTACATGATTCTCTTGGGTTTTAAATTTTTTTTCCCCAATTTGATCGCAACGGTGCGGCGACAAACTCATTCGGTGAGAGTCCCTGCTACCCCTCCCGTGCCCCGCAACGTTCCAGCCCCTAACTCCTTTTAACTGCATCCTTGTGAGCTAATAGTTTTCAGCAGCGTGAGGAGATGTTTTCACAGCGAGGGTGCATCTCGTATAGTTTAAAGTAGCTGGACCAAGATACAGTAGTCTTTTAATGAGAGAGACTGTACAAAGAGCTTGATAATGAGGATGGGGTGCACCCTTCTTGGCAACCCCAGATTCGCATGGTGCACAGAGTAAGCTACTTCAGAGACTGAAAACATCTTTTCAGCAAGACACACATAAACCCCTTACATAGATACACAGACACACACACTTTAAATGCATATTTATGAGATTATTATGTTTCTGGCTAATCTTTTTTTTTTTTTTTCCACTTTCCACATCTCTTTCTTTCCTCTCTTCTTAGAAATCAATACATTTTGTGGAACAAGAAAGGGGACAGAGATATTTAGCAGGCATCATCTCCGAGCCATCTCTTTTTTTTCTGTAGCAAAGCAAAACAGCAAAAGGTTTCTGTTACTATTTTCTAATCCAAATGAATTCAGGGGTTTACCATGTTCTTTCCAAAGGCCAGAAGGCCCCAATCCATCCTCAGCACAGCTGAACGCCATACATCACCCAGTGTTTCTTCTGCATTTTGTCACAATTTGAGATGCTGCACGTAGCCCCGATTTACACGGTTAAAAGTAAGAGTTTTCTAGTATAAGTACATGTCTATGCATTCCATTATGAGTTTTAGTTCATAGGTAATGCCCTCCACAAATATTACTGTAAAAGGTGGTACCCAAGTCTTGCAAGGATTTTATTACTCACACTTTCCTAATGTTGGTAACACCCACATAAAACCCCAATGCTCTTATTAAGTAACACAAGAAATTTACTTTATAATTCTTGAGGGGGAAAATAATAGGAAAATAAAACCATGTCACTGCTTTTTTCATCCATTAGATTTACTATGCATGAAAGGAGGGTGGCACCAAGGCACAGTTTATCCTTATGTATATATTTAATGATGTTGCTATACGGAACTGGATACATATGTATTTTAAAAGCTTTTTTACTTCCAAGGGACATTAATAAAGCGACAAAGTGTGCTTAGCACTTGGAGAAACAGGACTTTAAAAGACATCTGATTCGGAAATAAGACTTGATGGTTATCTGAATTACCATTACTAGAGCCTTTGAGGTCTCCTATCAGTCCGTGTGACTTCCTTTGCACATATTTTCCTTACTATAACAGGCCTTGACTCTTTCATACTTGCAGTGTGGTCTGCTTGAGGGGGAAGACTTCATGTCCTCTTAGCCCCTTCCCTTCCAGTATCTGGTGGTCTCTTCTGCCTGCTTGACTTCGGCCTCACGGCATCTCTCCGGGGGCAGGGTGCCCTCGAGCCCCTGCACAGCCCTGCCGCTAACCCTGCGTGGGGTCCGTGGCGTGTCCTGCCTCTTCCGAAACCAGCTTTCTGGGGGAAAAGATAAAGGTTGCCCCTACCCAGCTTGGTGCACTGCAAACTCGTGGTTGAAAGAGCGCCTCGCATTTAGGTGGTCTGCGTTTCAAAGGTTGCACCTGGTAATTCCTTCCCCAAGTGTCTTGTGTAAAAGTCCCAGCCTCCTCTTTACTCCAGCTGTTATCTGCTGCAATGGGCAGCTTGCTTAAGTAATCATTACGAGTTGCCTAGTGCTCTGCTAGTGTTTAATTCAAATCTTTTATCACTGAGGTGTTCAGAGCCACCTCCTCCGGTGGAGGCTGATGCCAGGGTAGGTTGGGTAGAACATGTTTCTGCAATGGCTGCAGTCTCCATAGTCTCTTAAGAGCAATGTCAGATTACTTAGTCATATGAAATCATGTGATAAACGAAATGCCCTTGCCAGTCTTTTCACCTTGAGTGGAAGATGCCAGGTGACTATCAGGAGCTGCAGCAGCCTTTGTTAGAGTAAAAGTGAGGTGCCCCAACCGTTGTTTGAGGAGGAAAGGGAAGAGGTCAGTCCCTGAGCCATTGGAGAGCCTTCCTAGCTAGTCTGGGAAATGTTCAACGTTTTCTTCTTCAGCCTCACTATAGGCTTTGGGCCTTTCTTGAGCGTTTGCCCTCAACTCTTCCCTGCAGGTAGTAGGGGGATTTAATACTGATGTTTAATAAAATAGCTGAGGTGAGGCTGAGACTCGACCCAATGAAAGAAGTTGGATCAGTGACTCCATCTTCAGCAAAAGACACACCGCAGTGACCTTCTGGTGTCCAAGAAAGCCCCTTGGGTCTTCCTACAGGTTAACATGGGCTCTTCCAGATGGTCCAAGAAGGTTTCTCTCATTTAACACAACGTGCCTCTCCCTCTTGGCATGAGATCTTGCGGCGCTCCACGACCCGGGCTGAGCACAGGGATAGGAGATACAGCTTCAGACCCATTCACATACATCCAACTGGCAAAGTTGCTGTAGGTGCATGCAACAACTGTAGTGTATTTTTAGCATCAAGTTCATTGTGGAATGTCATTAGGAGAGAAAGAAAACTAAAAGAAAAAGTCTCCATTATTAAATTATTCTGCTACTGTCAGAATGGCCACTTCCTAGTGGTACTTAAAAAAGAAATCTTGTTATCCAGACATTAATCAGCTGCATTTTTATAATGAGCCATGGAGGCTTTACACTAGAAAAGCAAAAGTGACCATTAGAGTGAAAATTTTAGTCTTTGGTCCTATGAAATTAATTTGTAAATATTTCTGGGATTTCTGAAATGGTTACTGGACAAAACGATGTTTTGCCGAAGGGGTTTTTAAAATATGAATGAATAAATTCCTATAGTTTATTTTACTGTACCCGTTACGGTTATTACAACTGGGGTATTTGCAGCAAACAGATTAACAAATTCCCTGTAAACAAACAGATAAAACTTTCCTGGTTTCGATTGCTAACACCTGACAAGCTTCGAGTAAAGATCTCTTAATATAATTTAAGGAACGGAAAAAAAAACCCTTCGGAGGGAGGAAAACAGAAGTAAAACTTGGCAGGTTGGAGGACAGGCCGTTTTCAGGCTGTAATCTGTGTGTACCAATGGGGGCCTCTCACTTCCTGGCTAATGAAGGCTGTGGTTTTATTAGCTTTGTTTGCGATTAAGGGCAGCTATCACCATCTCGCAGGACGAGTTCCCACACAAAATAACTGGTCTCCCAAGCTCCTTGAACCTCTCTCTCACTTTATCTTGAAAGGTCCTAAATGCCTCCAAAGATAGCTTTCCTTAATGTGTTTTATTTTTATGTGACATGGCCACATCAGCTTTTGGAGCTGAAAATATTTCTGCTCTCCAGGCTCCAATAATTAATTAAAAAAAGACTTATTTGGTGAGGTCACCCGCTGTAGATCGCGCTGAAATTCTTGCCTTGCAGGAGGGGATGTGCAATGTGTGTGCAGTGTCAGTCCATGAGGAATCTGGGAACATGACTTTCTGCATGGAAAACAAATTAGGGCATGGAGGGGGGAAGCAAGTCTTCCCCCCAGAAATCGAGAGAGAAACCTAATGGTTATCAGATGGGTCTTTTTAGTAACACTGGGTGAGCTTCCAGCCATGTCTGAATTGTCAGTAACATCGCGGGTGAGAAACCAGATACACATGGTCACCTTTTGCTATTTATGTTAATCTGCAGTGTTGCAGCACTGGTTGTATTGTTTCAGTTAAGGATCTGTCAGCTTTTCTACTAAATCCCCTTGTTTTTAGGGGTTTATAATGTAGACATAAACATTTGCTTTAGCTCCCCGACTGCATGCACAGACATAGAAGCTAAATAATCCAGAGAATTAGGAAGCCAAGGCCAGTAATATTGCAGCAGTCCTCCACAGCCTGTTGGATTAGCCTCCAGATAGACTTGGGGGCTGGGAAGGAAGAACCTCGTTTGGGTTCGAGTTTGGGGCTGAAGCTCCTAATCTTAACTCAGGCTTTGCTCGGTGGCTTGAATCCCCATCCTATAAATGCAGTTGCAAGTTCCAAAAGCTCCCAGCCTGCCTTGGAGGAGCAGAAGGACACATGGAGCCATCCCTTAGAGCCGTCCCGCCCTTTCCCCTTCCTGCTCCCATATCTTCTCTCTGGAGAAAAGCTCTTTCCCCTGCCTCACAGGTGGCATTTGTGGGGTCATGGCCTGAATCTGGAAAAAAACAAACTTGTTTTCTTTGGATCTCTTGCTAAGCCAAGGGAAGGAGCAGAGACAGGGTAGTGTTAAGCTGGAGGGTGGATGATCTTGCAACAGTTGGGAGATCTAGGCATAGCAGGGGAATGAAAAGTCAAGTTTCCAATGTGAAAAGTAATGCCCCAGCTTCGGTCTGATAAAAACGAAGTCAAAACCAGAGTCTGATGCTTTTGTGCATAACGTGTACTTCCGTAACCACCATTTTGTTATATTTCTCTCACAGCAACAAAATGGAGGTAAGGTACTCGGCCTTGTTCTCCGTACTCACAGTCCCCTTCTCTAGAAGTTGCTTTTCTGGGGAGGAAAAAAAAGGAGCTACTGCTTCTCGTGCTAATAACAAGTGATACCAGGAGCTACAGGACCAAGGGAGGAGCAGTTCCGTGGTGTTGTAGCGATTCCCTACAAACCTGCTGCGATAGGAAGAAAAGTTTCCTTCCAAACACGGGGTCCCATGCCCTGTGCCATTTGGTCACTGTCACTAAAATACTGCAGAACAGTTGAGAAGCTGCTCAGCTCTTATGAAAAATAGGGCATATTTGTCTCAGCCAGAGGATTTGATTTTATCAGCTAAAGGAGTGAGGTCTGCATAGACGAATATCTACTTTTATCGACGATGGCGAGATGAGTGCTTCAAATCAGGCGCTTTCAGGTTTCCAGTTGTGCCCCCGTCAGAGGCCGTGTCTCATTTTGACTGCCAGTCACCTTGCATTTTTGTAGGAAAGTGAGGCAAAGCATTTACCCATTTCCAAACACTAAGGAGCTGGTTAGTCTCTCATTTCCAGTGGTTGCAAACTGGTATAATGCTGTAGGGCCATAAACCCTTTGATTTCCACATATTCCTCCCTGGCATCAGTGAGAGCAGAATTGTGCCATTTAATATTTTACTTTTACATGAACTGTAGAATAGTTTATGGCATTGCCTCATTTTCTTATTTCACCTAAGGAGAAAAACATTAAAAATGTAATCGATCATAAGCCGCTCTTTTCATTTATGGTCAGTTAAAACCAAGTATCTTTAATTCCCTGCCACCAACCGTGGCTTCCAAGACTTGTTAATAAAAAAAAATAAAATAAATAGAGAAAGCAAACGATCAGCTCCTTTTTTTCTTTTTTCCTGGTATAATTATATTAATATTTGTCTACAACATCCCAGAGTTTTTAAGGTCTTTTCTGTACGCAGTCTTCATACATGGAGGAGAAAAGCATATTTTTAGTAACAGGATGTTTTGTGGTTCAGCATATATTATGTTCCACGGACATTGCATGGACAATAAAAAATTGGGTTTGCACTGAAGGAAAAGAAGAAAAACTCTTGTACAGACCGTAAAAGTGGTTTTAGGCTTTGTATCCCTGTTATGGTCTAAAACATGTGGTTCTATCTGTAGAAATCTATGAAGCAACACTTTTTTTAAAACAATTGTCCCATTGTTAAGTTAATTTTTCGGGGGTGGGGGGGGGGGG
>JANZLQ010000001.1:49287993-49302551 GCA_026212715.1 Elanus axillaris | reverse complement strand
CCCCCTCCCCTCCCTGCTCCTGCAATAGGCTTTTGTGTCGTGGCCGCCTGCAAAAGGCTGACCTCCTACCTTGAGCATCCAGAGTGGTTGGCTGCATTATTATTAATATTATTAGATTTTTTAATTTTTTTTTTCTCTCCAAATTCAAAGTCACGGGGCTTTTCTTGCTTGTTGCAAAAAGGTCAGCTGCCTTTGATTATATCTTTACGCCACTTTTAACTTTCAACTTTCCCTCGCCCCTTAGAAGAGCACCGGGGGAAAACATGGCACGAAAGGTAGCCCAACTCTTCCCTGCTGCTCTGTGATTTCAAAAACCACTTCCAGCAGCAGCTCATGCCAAAGACGCAGTCTCTTCTGCTTGATAATGAATTAAATCTTACACGAAATGCCACTAACGACAGTATTTCTGTCTTTCCTACACACGCAGTAAACAGAATTTTTAAACAAGCAGAGTCCCACATGTTCAGAATCTGCTAGGAATATTAAGAGCCACAAATCTTCTTATAAAACAGTTTCTCTCATCATAAGATACCTTAAAGCAACACATTTCTGATGAGAGACTTAGGAAATAATTCTAAAGCAAATATCGAATGCTCATGTGAAAGTACTTTCTCATTTGTTTCGGTTTACTGCCAACATTTTGATTTTTATTGCAACACTGATGAGACAAATAAATGTACATGCAGACCTTTTGGTCCGCTTGATAAATTCAGATCCACATTAATTTCGTTTTTGTTTTTTAAGCTAGAAATTCATGGTTTCTCTTGCATAAAATTCATATTGGTCTCTTCTTTTTTTTTCTCCCAGCACCAAATGCTGACCCAAGGAGCAGGCAATCGCAAGTTCAAATGCACTGAGTGTGGCAAGGCCTTCAAATATAAACACCATCTGAAGGAACACCTGCGAATTCACAGTGGTGAGTAGCGGAGGTGCTGGTGTGCTCATTTGCATTTTGTTTAATTAGCTGAGTTTTAAAGACTGCTTAAAATTTACACAGTTCTGCTTCTGGCTTCTTGGAGCTACTAAGGTATTTCATAAGTGATATCTGAGTCATCCTCATTTATCATGCTGTTAATACCACGGTCTTGCTGAAAGATTTGGAAATAGTAAAGCTTCCTGCAAATAATATAGGTTGGTTGTTCGGCAGTTTGAGTTCAGAAGCGTTCGCTCATTTCTGTGCAGTCGGACCCTGAAGTCCATTATATTTTCCATAACAAAAAGTCCCCCCAAGTGAAATACAGCTCATATTCTCAGCTAACGAGTAAGCGCAAAGCGTCTCATATTGACTGACTTTTGCATTTTGGCTCTTCTTGCTTGATGCACCATGCAGCACACAAAATGTCACTGGGCTCTGCTCAGGCACAAACCTCCATCAGCTGACGTGGAGGTCCTAACATCAGCACTCAGTTTCTCACACCCTGCTCGTTTCCAGTGAAAATTCCTTTCGTTGGAAGCAAAAAAAAAAAAAAAAAAAAAGAAGAAACAAATAAAATAAATAAACAAATAAATTTGAAGAGTCTGGATTTGCTTTGACTCCCTCTGCCACAGGGTACCTACCTGTGCCTTGCAGTGGTCAGTCTGGAGCCGATCTCACACCTTGGCAGCTGTTGCCGGCTGGAGACCCTGGGTCCAAACTGATCTCAAGACCCGTAGGAAGAGGAGGGTGAAGCGGTGGTGGTGTGTGGCCATATTCGTAGAATTAATGTTTTCCTCACTATTAATCAGTGGATACGCAGACAATCAGTTGGGTATCAAATGCGATCGCTTGCAATTATAGCGGCAACAAAGATAATTAACATTTGGTTTTAATTATCATTTTAGGTGAAAAACCATATGAGTGTCCAAACTGCAAGAAACGTTTCTCCCATTCTGGCTCCTACAGTTCGCACATCAGCAGCAAGAAGTGTATTGGTTTAATCTCTGTAAATGGCAGAATGAGAAACAATATCAAGACGGGTTCTTCTCCTAATTCTGTATCTTCCTCTCCTACTAATTCAGCCATTACACAGCTGAGAAACAAGCTGGAGAATGGCAAACCACTTAGTATGTCTGAACAAACAGGCCTACTGAAAATTAAAACAGAACCACTAGATTTCAATGAATACAAGGTTCTTATGGCCTCACATGGGTTTAGTGCAACTAGTCCTTTTATGAATGGTGGACTTGGAGCAACCAGCCCCTTAGGAGTTCACGCTTCTGCTCAAAGTCCGATGCAGCACTTAGGTGTAGGGATGGAAGCACCATTGCTTGGGTTTCCTGCGGTAGGCAGTAATTTAAGTGAGGTGCAGAAGGTCCTACAGATTGTGGACAACACGGTTTCCAGGCAGAAAATGGACTGCAAGGCTGAAGAGATCTCCAAGTTGAAGGTTTACCACATGAAGGATTCATGCTCTCAAGCCGAGGAACAAGGAGTTACCTCCCCCAATATTCCCCCTGTGGGTCTTCCAGTAGTAAGTCATAATGGTGCCACTAAAAGTATTATTGACTATACATTAGAGAAAGTCAATGAAGCCAAAGCTTGCCTCCAGAGCTTAACCACAGACTCGAGGAGGCAGCTCAATAACATTAAAAAAGAGAAGCTGCGAACCCTAATAGACCTGGTAACTGAAGACAAGATGATAGAGAACCATAACGTATCCACTCCATTTTCATGCCAGTTCTGTAAAGAAAGCTTTCCTGGTCCCATTCCGTTGCATCAGCATGAGCGTTACCTGTGTAAAATGAACGAAGAAATCAAGGCAGTCCTTCAGCCTCATGAGAACCTGGTTCCCAACAAACCTGGAGTGTTTGATAAACAAACCCTCTTGCTGTCATCAGTACTTTCTGAGAAAGGAATGACTAGCCCCATCAACCCATACAAGGACCACATGTCTGTACTTAAAGCATATTATGCTATGAATATGGAACCCAACTCTGATGAACTACTGAAAATTTCCATTGCTGTTGGCCTTCCTCAGGAATTTGTGAAGGAATGGTTTGAACAAAGAAAAGTCTACCAGTATTCAAGTTCCAGGTCACCATCACTGGAAAGGGCCAGTGCCAAGGTGGCGCTGGCTGCCACCAACAACACTCCCACTAAGGACTCTTTGTCAGCCAGATCTCCGATAAAGCCTGTGGACTCTATAACTTCACCATCTATAGCTGAACTCCATAACAGTGTTACTAATTGTGATACTCCTCTCAGGCTAACAAAACCTCCTCATTTTACCAATATTAAACCAGTTGATAAATTGGACCACTCTAGGAGCAATACTCCTTCTCCTTTAAATCTTTCTTCCACATCTTCTAAAAACTCCCACAGTAGTTCTTACACTCCAAACAGTTTCTCTTCTGAGGAGCTTCAGGCTGAGCCTTTGGACTTGTCTTTACCAAAACAAATGAAGGAACCCAAAAGTATTATAGCCACAAAGAACAAAACAAAATCTAATAGTGTAAATTTAGAACACAACAGTGTTTCTTCATCATCTGAAAACTCAGATGAGCCACTGAACTTGACTTTTATCAAGAAGGAGTTTTCTAATTCAAATAATCTGGATAAAAGCACTAACCCAGTATTTGGTATGAACCCATTTAGTGCCAAACCTTTATACACAACACTTCCACCGCAGAGCGCATTTCCCCCAGCCGCTTTTATGCCACCAGTCCAGACCAGTATTCCTGGGCTGCGACCATACCCAGGACTAGATCAGATGAGCTTCCTACCACATATGGCCTATACTTACCCAACTGGAGCAGCTACTTTTGCCGATATGCAGCAAAGGAGAAAGTACCAGCGGAAACAAGGATTTCAGGTAAATTGTTGACAACCGTTTTCTTTTGAAAGGCTAGAATTGAGTATTTTGTGATATGTCCTCTTGCAGAAGAAAAAAAGCCCAAAGCTGTGTTGAACATTTCCAACAACATTAGCAGAGTTTACTTTAGTCTGAACGTGCAAAGATGCAGTGGAGTAGGAAACGAAACTGCGATTACCTTAAGAATACCTCTACTTGGATTCACAAGCAGTATCGATACCTTTGAGTAGGCATAACGTTTATGGTTTTATTTTGTTAAGAGCTCGGTCATTTCTCATTAGAATTGTATCTAAATAATAGTAATGTCAATGAAAAATCCCATCCTGCAGAAGAAAAAAAAAAAGGAAACTTGGTAGAGAAACTGAGCTCCGCAGGGCACAACTACATTTCATCACGGGGAAAAGGAACAGCGGGAGACCTCTTGGGAATCACCCCCACACTTGGATGCAAAGCTGCATCCCTCTGAGCAGAGGTCTGTATGGCCTTGCAGCCGCTCTATCCCATCGAAAGCCCTTCAAAGCTTCCTTCTCCATGTTTTTGGGGGGATTGTTCACCCCACTGTGTATGGGAAAGGCATTCTCTCTTCTCATGAATGTCTGGGGGATGAGAAGTGTTGACGCATTGCTTTACCATAGCCCCTTCCTTCAGCCCACCTACTGCCCTTCCCCGACTACCAGTCCTCTAATCCTGCCAGTCATCTGGAACAGCTTTGAAAAGACCCACGGATTAAATGAAATTATTTGGAGGGGTAGCAGCTAGGGTCTTTAATCGCAGACAAAGTCTTTCTCCGGACACGTAATCTGGGTCAGCACTTCTTCATGCCTGGGTACAACCTTTAATCCTTTTCTCAGGTCGTCCCAGAGCTAATACGTGAGTAGTAAAGGATTTCGCCGCTTGCGTGCCTACAGCAAAGAGCTGCTCTACAGAAGTCACGTACTTTTATAGCTTTTTGCTGGGTGTATTCAACTATAATGTACAGAGTTTAGTTAAATGAGATTAACTGATTATAGATTAATAATTTTTTTTTACATTTGCGCATGTTCCCCTATGTCCTATTATGGTCTATTAGTAATTTTACTGACTAGTAAATGTTTTATAGTTTCAAATGTGAAAATCAGGTATGGTTTTACATTACAGGCTGTAATCCCTCTTTGCACAATAGGAGCATAAATAGCACTGCACCTCCATAACAGCTGTTCCACTATTCCAATTTACAGTACATCTGCCCTCTTTGTAAATGTATTTAAGCCTATTTAATCTTCTCTAATATTAATTAGTGCAAACCTAGTCTAAGAAAACCGAACTGTGTGATAGCAAATGGAAATGTATGTTATCATGCAAGTTTGCACTCTCTTTGGATCAAGACAAAATAAATATCAAGAAATTTAATAATTTACTGATCCACATTCATTATTGCTTAATGCTGACGGCTGTTTTAACATAGATAGAACATTGATAAAAAGTGTTATTAATATTCCCTATTTCAAATTACAAAATTAAATATAAAAATATAGCTTGAGGCCTTTAGTCGGGAGACATACATTTAAATGGATTGCATAATAATAACATTTGTACCTAAATATAAAATTCAATTAAAACCTTTCTACAGATACAGAATATATCCAAGTTTCACTGTTTTGAAAGGAATGATCTCTTAGCTGTTGCTTACACTCACCCCTGTAAAATACTATAATACCTTTTGCCATCCACGAAGAGCCGCACCTTTGCATCTTCTGCTCCTTGAAAGTATTTAGTGCCAACATGATAAACACCGTCCGCTTGTGTAAATCATATTATTGCAGAGCGCTCAAAACCAGAAAGTTGGTTGCAGGCAGAGAAGTAGGAGGCTGCTCATCATTGCCACTGTTCCCATCAGCTGTAGTTTTATTACCAAAGGGTTCCTAAGCTAAGAGGGACCCCCATCCGGAGCAGACGTTATTTTAACTTTTCTGGGGTGGTTGGTTCCTCTGTGGGATGGAGCGGTGGTGGAAGCAGGTGTCGCTGACGGGTGGTTCCCTCGCAGGGAGAATTGCTTGATGGAACCCCAGACTACATGTCCGGCCTTGACGACATGACGGACTCCGACTCATGTCTGTCCCGAAAGAAGATCAAGAAGACAGAAAGTGGCATGTATGCGTGTGACTTATGTGACAAGACATTCCAGAAAAGCAGTTCCCTGCTGCGACACAAATACGAGCACACAGGTAGGGCGGCCGGCCGCGAGCGCTGAGGGGAGGGTTGAGGTCCCACGCTGTGCTCCTTGCGGTGTTTCATGAGTACGCTTGTGCGATGAAGGGTTCAGCAGGTGCTGAGGCTTTCACCAGGGAAGAAATACCATCTTTTGCTCAGTTCAACTTCTTTTTTCTTTTTTTTTCCTTTTTGTAGTTATTGCTAGGGAAAGGACTGTTGGATGTGATGGGGTGAATCTCGGCGGGTGCTAGGTGAGCTCGTGCCATGTTGAGCGTGGTGGCAATCGTGGTGCTCAGCATCTCACGGGATGAGCCCTCTTCAAACAAGGCAGGCCCTAGCACTGAGAAGGGACTGCAATTTGGTCAACACAAAGTCTGGCATGGGAAGGAAGAGTGACAGTGTATTTCTCGTTTCTTAGACACTATCTGACCCCACACCGTTTAATCCAATAGAAAAACTTCCACTGACGTTAGCAGCGTGAGAGCTGGCTCTGGCCAAGTTATCTGAAAGTAAACAGCTCACGGGGGTTGCTCTCGCCGTGATTTCGCAGGCCAGCAGTGCAGGCAGGTTGCATTTCACTTTTTCACTTCTCAGTTAATGCCCAGGGAAGGTTTCCTTCTTTCCCGAGTAGGAACTGATTATCGTCTAGTTCAAGGAAGCTTGCCAAAGCTCACTGTGGATTGTCAGCTTAAAAAATATTTTGGTTTGAAAAAGACCCTCCATCACACCTATGCTGGCCATGGTTCCCCTTGCAGGCAGTGCTCCCTTCCCTGCTGTCAGCCAGGACAGGCATGAGCCCGGAGGTGGAGGGCTCTCCGAGGGGGACGCATCGGCTCAGCACGTTTCAGTTAGGGGAAAACGGGACCGGAGCTCCCCAAATAATAGAGATATCAAGTTATGTTAGACAAAGGGAATGTGAATTATCATGTGAATTATTGTGCAGCAGGACATAAACCAAACTCCAACTTCCTAGAGTTAGAAAAAGCTTACTCAGGAGGAAACTTTCCTTAACTTTGAAAGCCGAGTCCCACTTCAGGAAATGAAGCAAGTCACATCATCCTTCAATCTCACCATGTGACAGTAAAAAACTTATACCTCTCTTTTAATACATCTTCCAGGCCGCACATAACCATTTGGCATTTCACATATGAAAAATTTACAATTCAGAAGTGGACTGTGCCTTTAAAAAAAAAAGTCTTTACTTTGTTATTTTTCCTTCTTACACTTTTCTTCCAAATTTTAGGCTAATCCCACAGGAAAATAAAAAAGGAAGTTAAAATACATGCGGGATTAGGAAAGAAAATTAAAAGCAACATTTTGGACTAGATCAGCTAGTTCATTGGTGGAATGTGCTTCCCACTACATTATTCAGATCAAATTGTTTATTCAGTAGAAGAAGCTTTGAAGGCTTTACGTCCCTGCACCTTTCCTCTCCTGAATGATTTTATTACAGCCATCTGCAAACATTATGGTTTACTACACTACTACCGTAAAGCTCTTATGTTAGAACTGGCCTTCATATATATCAGGATCTGGACATATGGTCGAATCCCATAAAGTTGGTAGTCCATAAGGTCGACAGACATATGGTTGAAAGGCTGAAAATTTGACAAGCTGAAATGTGTGCAATCACCTTGATTTGCAAAATAAACTGCATTTGTAAAAGCAAAAATATGTTCTGGTCTTTAAGTAGCACGGGAACCTACTGCCTAGAAAAATACCACACAGCTGCAACATAGGGACCTTTCTCCTTCTTCTTTGCTCTGTCCCTTTCGGCTTCTCAACACTACGTCCGTCAATTTTATGGGACTCAGCCTTATGATCCAGAACATGTATACAGTGTCACATTTAATACGCTAGAACCACAGCACATCATCAAGCCCGAGCGTGGCATTTAGAGACAGGAAGGATGGTCTTGTGGCAAAGGCACAGGCGGTGAGGCTGAGCGTACCACGCTCTTTTTTGCCTTGCCACAGACTTCCTCTGCAAATTTCAGCAAATTGCTTCATCTTTCTCTCACCTTCGCCCATCTTTGAAATAGAGGGAAATGATACCAACCCCCCTCTCTGGGGTGTTGTAAATCTTAATTCATGCAGGCCGAAATCCTGCGATGGATTTCGCTATAGAAAATGTGAAGTAATACTAAGGATGCGTTTGCTTTTACGGAGCCTCCACACATCATGCTAACGTTAGACAGAGGTGGTTAGGAGCTCTGAAGACCTTGGCTGGGCTAGCCTCCATAACTCATCCGCAGCCTTCGGGAGGCACGCCGCACTGGGACTTTGGCTAATGGATTAGCAGGCATCGTCAGTGAGTTTCAAGTTAATTTGCTAGTGTTTGGAAAAAGCTGGTAATTGCATTAACAACATAGGGGCGAAATTGCAGTCGGTGTTCAGTGGAAGGAACGGAACCGAACATAAAGCCATCTTCTGCATTTGGGGTCATTGTAAGAGTAGGCCCAGGTAGTTCAGTTGACTTTTTGAAACCTAAAAAAGAGAAAAAGCTTCTTTTCTGTGCGTTTTGCTGTTTTCTGACCAGCTGATCATGATCCGTTGTTACTTCATCAAAAACATATTTTAGGAGGAATTGGAACACTTCCTGTCTTTGCTGGAGAAGCACAAATAGTGGATGTTGTTTATACCGATGTTCTTTTTCCTATGTAAAAAAACCTGTGCTTTTTTAGGTCTTTTTTCTGATATTTGAGCAATCAGATTCTTGTCACCACTTCTCACAGTAGAACGAAGGTTGAAAGAGTCAGACAGAGGCCATGTTCCCACCTTGCAGCCGCTAACGATTTACCCCAGAGAAATTATTTGGAGCAAAAAATTATATTGACAGGTAAAACTACATGAACTACCTTAATCATGTGCTACACCAACTGTTGTAAAGGAGAAAACAGGAATGTTATAAGTATTGCAGCGGAACTGAGTTTCCCTGCCAGAAAAGGCAGGGCGAGAAGAAGAATGGGATTTGGACGGTTCTTTGTGTCAACCCAAGAACTTTTGGTAGGCAACTATGTGGCTGCAGGTCAAGGAGCTCTGTGATTACGTCTGTACACCATGCCTGCCACATGTTTGAGCACAGGAGAAAAAGGGACCCAAATTTCACAACCCATAATTTTTAATTCATGCAGTATTAGCAGTATTCTTCAACAGCTTCTAGCTTCACGTGGAGAAGGAAAATTTATTGCGTTACAGCAATGAGTGAATTGCATTGGTTCTGGCTGATCTGAAATTTAGCATAGAGGCCACTGCCTGTTGCAGGACCAGATTCTGCCAAGTTAATTTTGGGATGACATTCAATTTTCACAGAAGTTATGTGTGCCTCTCTTAGAGTTTGAGCTTCACAAGGTCCTATTTCTTTAAAACCAGGGGATGCAGCACTGTAATTAGGGTGCAGAGCATGGCAGGTAGCACAGGAATTCAGTGCTCATTTTATTTTCCTGTGAAGTCATATGAACTCATCCTAACTTTGGTCAGGCTGAAATTAGTTGAGCGGATACTGCGCGGGTCTAATCTCAGATTTCTCCAAGCTGCTTAGCACAAGGCTCAAGGCACTTCCCTTAATAAAGGTGAAGAAGATGGTTGCCTTCATGGCAAAGCATTGGTGCCATTTGGCAAGCAAAAAAATCTTTGCATTGCAGATACGGAGGGAAAACAGTAGTGGGTAAGGGAGCAGGAGAGCAAACAGAACGGAGCATCTAGAAATAGAGAAATATCCTGGCTCCTGGGTAGCAATCCAGCCCCCCTTGGTCATCAGTGCTGATTTGGGCTGATTCGGGAGAAAGGTGAAGGTTAGCGTTTGTTCCGCCGTCGTCAACGCCCACGTCTTCTACACACCAGCTTTATCGTAGCTTCACAAGGAAACTCGCAGTGTGCCTGCTCGGCAACAAAAGCTGGAAATGGTTTTTCAGAATCCTACCTAGAAATTTTAAATCCTTTCATTGTTGTTCTATATTACATCATATTCTATTTTATTACTTGTGTGGGCTGTCGAGGGCCTCATAGCTGTGCTAGTGCTTTCATCCTTTCCTTTTCCACTGTATATTTTATTAAGACCTCTTTTTTATTTTTGTAGCTTTCATGCTGATGCAAGCACTAGTTTTATTTCCAGATTGATTCTGTAAACTAAATATTGTTCTTGAGCCTGGTAGCAAATCAGCTCTCTCTGGCTAGTATTTTGAATTCCCAGCTCAGGAGTTTTCTTTATTTAGAGCTTGATTCATTAAAAATTTACATGCTATTTAAAGGTTATTTTTTCTTGCTTTACTCTGATACAAGTTTAGAATTCCCCATTTTACACTCAAATAAAGAAAAAAAGGATATATTCCATGCTTGTGAAATTTGTTCTGTAGACAAGGTCTCCTATTCAAACTGGAACAGGTGCAGCTTGGGCAATTATATATAAATTGCATTTATCTTGCACCTTTGACCGCTTTGCTGTGCTCTGGCCGCTAATCCATCTCCATTGGGACTACATCTAACATCCAAACCCCCAAGCAGCTTCAAAAGAACTGCCTTTAAAAAATAAAAACAAACTGTCACAAAAATGTTTCCTTCTTTCCTCCAAAGAGTGGGATTTCTGTTTGGCCCCCTCCTATAGAAAAAAGACCCACTTGCCTTAGGCAAAGGATGGGTGATATTTAGTCTGGGACCAGTGACAGCTTATGATCTGATGTCTTATGACTTTTATACCACTGCAAATGGGAAACGCAGAGCTTTTCAGTCACAGACTTTTAGCCCAGGAAGATTGAGAGATACTTACTGTTAGACATTTTGTCGTTGTTGTTTTATTTTTGCAGAAATGCAATTTTAGAGACTTTGCAAACAGATTAGTTATGATTTCCCCTCTGTAAATTGAGCGCAGGCCCCTCTGGGAACCTCTTTTTGCAGATGGTGGAATAAAAAAAAAAGAAGCCCTGATGTTTCCTTTAGATATTTGAGAGAGATTTATCATTTAGTTTCACTGCAAAATGTGGCATCTACATCACGCGCCCACCTGACGACACCCAAGTGTTTCGTGAGCCCTCCTGTGAGCTGCCTTGGGTACCTCTCTCCTAGCTCCGTCCCTCACTGTCGACACAGGTCATCTCAGATGAGACTGGGTAAAACCTGTGGGGTGGGATGTTCAAATCGGCTTCCTTTCAACCCGTCTCTGCTCCCCTGATGTTATGACATTGCATGACAACGCTCTCGCTGCCTGTTAGCTAAAAAGCTGACAAAGCAGCCAGGACTACCTACGATCGTGGGTTCTCCCCATCCACCTACGATCGTGGGTTCTCCCCATCCACCTACGATTGTAGGTTCTCCCCATCCATCTACAGTTGTAGACTTAGCCCCGTCCCCAGTGAAAAATACCTCACTGCAGCTTTATTTTATGGCCTACTAATGCATTGTAGGGATTAGGTGCTCCTTTTAAATGGCTGAAATACTGGGGTTTGCACACGGGGGAAACAAATAATTCTTCCACAAATGTTCGGAAACCTGATACATTTAAAAACATATTTCAATTAGTGTTGTAACAGCTGCATGCTGCGCACTGCTAAGGTATGTTGTATGGTGTCTGAACAAAGAACTTTGCTCAAGCTGTCATGTTCCCTCAGATCAAAACCGAGTCCTTGATATGGATCTGGTAGACTAAATAGCTCTAGTAGAGCCTTTTTAGTAACAATATAAATTAATATGAAAATATGAAGTATTTTAATCTTCTCCTTTCTAAATTAATTTATAAAATATGGATGATTCCCTGCCAGGCTACCTCTGTGCTGGCTGGGGGGAGGCCCTAGGTAGCACGAGCAGGAGGTTGAATGAACACCGCGTGCAAGGGATGAGCAGAGCAGCCAAGGACTGAGGGATGAGCACATCACCCAGCCTTGGGGAAGGGCGGGTGGAGGCAAGTCTGGATGAGGAGCAGTGGAGGTGGTTGAGTTCTGTTTGAGGAGAAGAAAAGTGCTGGGCAACTGGATGGAGCACAACCGTGGGGTGAGAAGGGTGTAGTGGGCATCAATTGTAGCGTGCATCCAAAAAGTCAGGAAATTTGAAGTAACGGAGAGGGAGCGGCGTTGTGGAGAAGTGGAACAAGAGAAGGGTTGGTCTTGTTAATGGTAGGGGAAAGTAAGCCAGAGGGAGGGACTGAGACAGCGTGGGCAGTTCGGCGAGGAGAAGGACACAAAAAATGGTGCCGAGGAAAAGCAGAAGGTCTATGAGAAACAGAAAAGGAACAAAATTAGCGACTATGGAGATACTAGCAAAGGGACGGTAGCGTGTTGCGCTGAGTGGGCTCAGCAGGGCAGCTGGGATGAGGCAGGGATGCAGGCAGGCGTATCTGGTGCATCCGCCTGGCTGGTTGGTAGCGTTGGGAAAGCTCCTACCTCACCCGTGAGGGTTTTCTTCTGGCACCGCTGGGGTTTAAGGAGCGCCTAGGTCAAGAGCACTTTGAGATTTGAAGCTAATTTGAGTACGTGACTTGATTGCGCTAAAATCTCCTGAGCTAAGACTGTGGGATTTCCCCATAGTGGCAAAACTTGGGCTCTGAATCTTGGGTATCCGCCTCCCGGCTCTGGATTGGGTGCACCCCCGGGTCAAGGCTGGAGGTTCAAAGCCAAAGTATGTGTACAGCTCAAAGTCCAGAGTTTTCTTCAAGCTTGACTTTTAACCAACAGGTTAAATTGGCAGAAATACATATTTAGGAAACAGACCGTAAAAGCAATACTGCTATAATTCAATATATCAAGCTCGAATTTTCAATTTTACTGTGAAGGGAAATAAAGAAGAAAAAAAAAAGAAACCCTGCATGTGTGCAAGCTCAGGAAACTCTCATACAAAGAAATGTAGTTTGAGTCCCAATTTCCAGGCATCCACTAATTTCCCTGTCACTTGGGTTGTTCTGTCTGTGGTTTCTCCTGTATTTTCCTTCCTGCCAGATCTCCCCTTCATTTCATAACATACGATTTTTGGCTTCCTTAAGCATTCGTTAATCACACCTTATTAAATGTGAACTTTCACAGTGGGACTTGAAGGTAGCTGTGACTAGATCGGGCAAAAAAATTAGCATATTCCCTGGTATTCATTCTTAGCAACTTTGCTATGGAAGTGGAATTTTTTTTATGCCTGACATTCCCTGCTCTCGAGTCCTAGCAGTGACTGCAGGGGAAAAGAAAGCAGATCAGGTTCATAAAGGAACAACTTGAATTTTCCTTGAAGTCGAGATCTTTCAGTGGTCTGAAACCATTTTTTTTTTGTGCCTGCCGGATTTCCTTCTGCACCGGTGCTGCCAGTGATGGTCTCCCATCTTCCCAGCCTTTCAGTCTCTGCTGGGATTTTCTCACCTACCCTCCACTGTACTCTTCCTCTCCCTGTGCTTGCTTCTTTAAGAATTAACAAAATACCACACTTTTACAACTGACAGGATGGGACGGCTCTGCTGTGAAGTTTATTCCTGTTCTGGTCACATGCCACATTAGCTAAGCATGATAAATACGCCTGAGGAATCAGGACAGTTCACTAGCAAGTTCCTAACGATCTGCTCTAGCAATAAGACAGGCAAAGCAGGGCTCTGCGTTTCAGGCACCGAATACCAGCATTTTTATATGTGTAAAAATAGCACGAAATATAAAATAATGACCAGTTGGCACTGTATCCGCCTGCATGGTTGCACCACTCTGGAGCATCCAGTTGAACGACACTAAGATTATAATTTGACATTTTGAAAATAAAAAAAATCTGGCTGAAGGTACTAATGTTTGATTTTATTTTTTGCCTTCTGCAATCTAAGTTTGGTGATCGGTCTTCACTAATTCCAATCTTTGCACCATATGTTATGTCTGGATATCTCACGGTTGCATCATGCTTTGCTGAGTTTTGTCGTGTGGCATCATGCTGACAAGTATTTTTTGTCAGCTCTATTTTGGAATTAAGCTTTCAGTATGGCAGTTCTGGAAGGTGTTGAAGGCATTCCTGTGCTATTTGTGGCCTGGGATCAACCAGATGTGTTTAGGCTTGGCACTGGTTTTGAGTTTCAAACATTGGTTCGAAACTGCCTGAAATGCCAAAGGAAATACTGTTTTCTGCAGCTTAACACTACTTTAGCACTCAGCGAGTGGCTGACAACATTTTATTTAGAAACCCCTTATGCTTCCGTGGCAGATGTATATATTTGTATTTGCCCAGGTGGTGGGGGAAGAACGTCTTTCGGGCCTTGAGGGCTTCCTCCCCGAGGCGAGGGCTGGAGGAGGGGACCCCTGCGGTGGGTCGGTGTGGGTCCAGCCTGGGTCCTCCTGCCAACAGCAGTCCCCTTCTGGACCCGACGAGTCCCAAGTAAAGCAAGAAGAGCTCGTCTTGGGGTGCCGTAGGTGGGGAAGGGTTGGCCAGCCGTTGGCTGACGCTCGCGTGGCACCACTGGCGAAGGCACAAAGATAGGATGTTGGCTTCCTGCTATTCACGAGCAACGTACACAAGGAAAACTTTAAGAAATAAAGGTCTTCTCTACAGGCTAATCTCTTCAGCGAGGGCGGGGGGAGAAATACGGCACGTATATGATGCTGTCAGCAGAATTATTTATAAATAGGGATATTTTTCG
>JANZLQ010000001.1:49253930-49285393 GCA_026212715.1 Elanus axillaris | reverse complement strand
GAATAGAATAGAATAGAATAGAATAGAATAGAATAGAATAGAATAGAATAGAATAGAATAGAATAGAATATTTTCAGCCCACCACTGCATTCAATTCAACAGGTAGTTCTGCTTGAAAATTAGTGGCACAGTCTAGAGCGTGCATAAATCACAGCAGGATCTGTCCAGTGGGCTTTTCAACAAGGGTTTTCCATATTTTTTGGCTTGCCGCTAAGCTCAGGGTGTGTGCCCATGGTATGTAAGCAATCCTGGAAGCTAATGAGCGCTCTCCCCTCTTAGTGAAACCTCTGAGCTCAAGCCTTTAAGTCGGTTAGTTCTGGTACGGGAGGTGAAATTCCCATTTCTGGAGCAGCCCCCCCTCCCGCCCCGTATTGGGGTGTCGGCTCCAGAGCCGCTCTTGCTGTGGACAAAGGGAGCCGAGAGTTAGCTCTGTCTGCACCCCCCACTGCACAGGCTTTTCCCCCTAAATCCCCTACTATGAAGTAAAATAAAATAGTGTTTTACCCCGTCAGCTATGCTTTCTTGCCACGTGATTTCAGTTTTGGCTTAATTAAAGCTGCTAAGGACACTCACGGCAACATAACTTGGAGCAGCATCTAGCAGCACACCCTACATGTATTTTTTCAAGTGTCAAATGGTCCTAGAAGCAGATCGTTTGCTGGAATTTGATGTTTCATTTATCAAGACCAGGCTGCTTTCTTTAACAAATGTTGCTACTATTTTCATAAGCAATCTTCTGAGATGACTAGTTAAATGCATCTCTGTATCAAATGTCTTGCTGGGTTATTCACAGAGCTACTTCTAAGACTTGACATTATTCAATATTATTTATAAAATGATACTTTTTTAGGTTGGGGGAGGAGAAGGCTTATCTCATTCTATTGAAATGCAAACTGTACTGTACCAGTCGTCTGAAACCGGGAACATACATATGAAAAAAGCAAAAGCAAAGGTCTAACAAAAATAACTGTGATTTGCCAAGCTAGTTTTGCAGTTTTTACAAGATGACCCTAATATTCACAATATGAATGTATTCATGGGTTTTACATAATGACTTTTATCAGGAAACTGGATTCTGCTTCTTAAATCTAATTGCCAAGTGAAGAGTAACAGAAGAGAAGAAGCAGATTACCTTATCAAATTTGCAGCTCTTGAATATACAGTGTTATAATATAGTGTCTACCCACATCATTTTTCTACTTCAGCATCAAAGAAGTAAAGCATTATTTTACTATTGAATTTGTTCAAACTTTAAATTAGGATATTTAAACTTTGGAGGAAGACATGTTTATAAGCATTGTCTCAATGTAGAAAATCATACAGTATTTACTAGACTTTCTATCCAAAGACCCAAGCCTGCTTACCTTATCCTCCATACAGGGTGGGTTCTAACGTTCAATGTACCCTTGTACCCCAATAACAAGACTTTTCAGGTCAGCCACGCTACCCCAGAGTTGTTTCAGGAGAACTGGTGGAAGAATAAATTATATACAAATGACCTTATTCTTGGCTAGGCCGCATGTGTCCTAATCATTCATTTTTGTGCAAAGTGGACACAAAGAGGATATTAAATGTTACCAAATCACACTTTTCCTTTTAAATTTAGCAGTTACGGAACGCAAGATTCATTTTTGCATTTATTTTTATCTAGATGTTAACATACGGCTCAAGGCAGAGAACATTCAGAAATTCGAACAAAGGTGTACAGCAGTTAGGACACGTGGCTGCAGTTTGGGAAGGTAAATCGGAGCTTGCTTTAATTCAAACGGTTTGGAATGATCATAATAAACGAGCCGTGCACTCTGGATATTTACCGCAGGGGCTTGCTGCTGTGTTGCCCCACTGTTGACCCCATGACATGAGTTACCCACATCCAATTAGCTCAGATCTGCATACCTGCATCACATCTCCGTGCTGGAATGTGGCTCTTCTGCCACTGGGCCAAATGCTGCTCTCCCTAACTCATTAACTCGGGCTTTAATGCCGTGAAAATGCAAGCAGCAGTGACACGGTGGTTTTCTTTTCTCTGGCTTTGCATGGGTGAGCTCCAGTCCTGCTTTCTCACGCTCCGAAATGCAGAGCGATCTGCCAGGTTTCACCGACTTGCAGCTGGAAAGGGTGCACTCTGCTTTCCGTGGGTGCCCGTGCTCTGCACCACATGCGACCTAGTTTTTTTGTGGCTCTTTGTTATCCTACCAACACTATATAGGGCTAGACATTATCAAAAGTCACTAATTTGTCTTGTTCTGGCTTCAGGAACAGGAGGAGAACAGACTTACTCTGTTGGATTCCTGCAGTGGTAAGTATTCATCAGTCATCTCCTGGTCTGGAGTTGAGCCTTTGAAATTCTCTTGGGGTTCCTTTTACACCAGGAACACAGTATAGCACAGAGGATTTTCCAAGCTGTCCTGGAGAGTGACTTTCTATAATCCATTGAAAATCCAAGAATTCCCAGTTGAGAGGATCTGCGGTTATTCTGTCTCAAACCTACCCTTGGCATCTGCATGAACCACAGTTCAGCAGAGCATAAGCCTTGGGCCTGCAATGCAAGGAACACATTAATTATTAAACCTTATTTGTAGGTATTTAAGACTGAAAGAGAAGCCAGATTTAGGGCAAGGAAAAAGAAAGAATTTTTTTTTTTAATGCATTTGACTTATCGGTGTAAAAGCAGGCTTTATCTAATGCAACTTTGGGGGTTTTTTTCTTCTTTTTTGGGGGAAAAGTGTATCAGTATATAGGTATGTTTAGCAATTTCAGTCCTGCGTGGACTTTGGGTCTAATACTCAAAGCGTGAACATGCACAGCTCTAGATGAAGTTCTTTGCATTTTGATGCAGGAGAGTTTGAAGGTAGGGAGCGGTCTTCTTGGGTCAGACAAGTTTCTTCCAGTATTCTTACAAAAGAATGCAAAAACTTACACCTAAGCTCAACTCAAGCACATGAGTAACATCAGGGGATTACTCAACATCTGATTTCAGGACTTTGAATCATCACGACCTTAACTACCACAATGGCAACTTTAAAATGTCACAGGACCAACCACTGCCGTGCCACACAGTGCTGTTCTTTTCTTTCCCTGTTAAGAACAGGCTTACTCCTTCATACTGCAAATAAAGAAACATCTTTAGGCCCAAATCTGCAAACAGTGAAGTCATTAAACAACTGACTTCAATCCACATGAGCAACATTACTTGCCTGAATAGTAAAAGCAAAACTAGACCCTTAGTGAACACCCCAGCACAATCTTAGGGTGACAACACCGAAGTCAGTGGCGTGGTTTGTAAAAGTCCAAGTAAGACACAAAAGAAGACATTCCTGTGTATGTGTCCAGCCAAATGGGAGTATGGATATTAATTCTTAACAAAGATAGTTAAATATTTTTACCCAATAAAGTATTCAGCAAATATTTTACTGCTTTCAAGCACATAATGAAAAGGTCTCCTTTTATATCTTTACCCAGCTCTAAATGGGATAAGAGGATTCGATGTATTTTGGACATTTGGTTGACAAATAATGAAGGAATAAGAGTTTTAAAAGCCTGTACAGTGCATGTGCAGTCCACTGGCTCCAGACGTACATCCACAATCTGGAGTTGTGCAGCCTGAAATAAACACAGCTGTGTTTATCTGAATGTGTGATCCCATGTACATGGTAGAAAGTTCAAATAAATGCACTCGGTGCGACGATGCTGTAAATGCAGCGAGTGCATTTGTCAGATGTGTGATGATGCAATCTCTTAAATAAACAGACTGAGCTGTTTGTTTGACTCCTGAGCTACAAAGACATAAAAATATATGTACATTAATTGAAGCCAATAAAATGAAATCCAAAACAGCTATAAGATCTTAATTGAACCTTAGCTGAAAATTCACTTGTTGTTCTTACGCCCAGAATAAACAAGTTCTGTGTGTTGGTATTAAGCGTATGGTGTAAGATTTAGACAATAATAGACTAACGTAATAGATAAGCATCCGTTCTGGTTTTAGTGGACCAATCCCATTTCTTCCTAGGAAGGCCCTTTGTCTAAGCCCAACTCTAGAAATTATAGGGTGTCCCCAAATTTTCTTCTGATCAACCAAAGAGATAGCTCTATTTTACAGCTAAAATATCTTTGTTTGGGATGTGTGGTCTGTTTGGTATTCAACAGAACCAATAGTCTAGAGGAATAAGTTTCTGATGAGCTGAAGAATATGTGAAGGAAAGAGAAAAACTGAATGAACGTAGATGCTGTCAAAGCTGTTGCTTTACTCAGAGTTAACACTGGCTCAGCGTTTCACTATAAACTCATTCAGAACATCAAGTTACTGGAAAAAATCCTCCACTTGAGAAATATGCAATAGTTACTGATGAGTCAGAAGTTGGAAGTAGTGACACCACTACACACTATTAAAAAGTCCTACTTTTCAATACCATCTGACTGCTCTGCAACCCAAAATAACACCACTGCAGAAATGTCGTAAAGCTTTTTCATTTGTCTTAAGCACATTCACTTGGAAAACACGAGCTGTACAAACGGTCTCAAGACTGGTTACTGTAGAATTAGGCCATCAGATTTCTTGACTTATGTGCTTTAAAATCTTGCCCAAAAGATGGCACTAACATTGTTTTTAGTAACATATATTGGATATAGATTTAATTCTTCCCCCATGTAAAAGTATCTTCAAAATGGTCACAAATATATGTTGGAAGAACACGCTTAATATGCACTACTATGCCAGCTAACAATCGCTGTATAGCAATTAAGCTTCCTTCACATTAGCATCATCAGACACTGCATAAGGAAACTATTGCTGGACCAGCAGATGTATCTGTCAAAGTACAGAGACACTGAACTATGAAACCTTCATCCCAACCAGGACTATTTAAATCTATGTAATACGCCATACAATATACCAGAACGGTATCATACATTTAAATCATGCACTATTAAATCTCTTGAAAAGTATGCTAAGCCTAGATCAACTTCATTGAACAATTTATATCTGATTTAAAATATTCAAAGAAGTATTACACTGCTGAATTTTATTATCAGTAATTTATTTCAAGTTTTAAAATATTTAAATTACATGCTGTATAAGGAATGGCAAATAGTTTGCATGCCTCCTCAAGCAGTGGAAGCACCTATTTCCAATACTTTCACAGTTTATGTTAATATGGTTATTTTGGGTATGCATGGAGACCATCTTTCTTCTTTCCACTAACCAGATGCTGTCAATGGGCTTAAAGAAGGTGAGCCCCAAAAGAGCTAAAAATTTGCCATTGATCTGGCAAGAATGGAGCACGTGCCAAGCAGAGGACTCAAGGGGGGGCTACTATAATTTACAGCAGCACCAGGGAGAAAAATACCACTGACTTCAGTCTTGCTCCCACTGAAGCCAGCAGAAAAAAGATCTGTAAAGGGTCAGGCCCAGCTTTCAGCATTGTGAGCTTCTTCTGAACATCTGGTGATTTTTATTCTCATGTCATGCTCCTTCCACAATAGCATAACTCATGCAATATAGACCACTTTATCTATATAGGGTCTTCCAAACCCCCCAGGTACATGTTAAGTTGCTGGGATAAAGCTGAATACTAGGTAAAACCAGAGCAAGTGACATAAGAAGATAACGAGACAAACGGGTCAGTGTAATAGGTATGACCAAATTCTCGTCAAATCTTTTGCAAGCACCGTAATGAAAGATAAATTTGAGGGGCAGAGCAGGGAAAGTTTGAAGGAAGAGCTCGGAAACTGAATATAAAGGCAACAGATAAATGAAAGTGAAATGTAAAGAAGGACAACGTCATGGCAGGTCTTGAACGAAAGTCAAGCAGCTTATGGTCTATGTGGTCAACACAAGGGATGTTATGGGAAGCGAGAGAGAGCAGCTGCGGGTTAAAGCCGTGGTAGAAAGCGGTAGGAGAGAAGATAGATGGAGAGGGACGCGCTGGGATGGGAGTGCCACCTGCGACAAGAGAAGCCAAAGGGAGACGGAGCAAAGCAGGGACAGGGGTGTGTGGTCTGGAGGCACAGCAGAGAAATGGGTAAGTGGTGGTATGGAGACATGTCAGAGGTGAAGAAATAGCTAGCAGTGGTGCAAGGGAAGTGAGGAGGACCCATACATACCAGTCTTCTCTTTGTGGAAGCGTGAATTATACTGACATGATGTGTATGTAACTTTTCACTCTAAAAAGATGTACCACAAATGAAGAGGGTGAAGAATTGCAGGAGCTGCCCCAAAGCCCATTTAATGTTTAACACCACTTCCTTATGAAGTCCAGGTAATTTATGTCCCCCAGCCTGCTGCCCTTCAGCTAACAAACCCCTCCTGAAGTCAGTCAGTCAAAGAAATGCAAGGAAAGGGAAGGCGAGCTTCTCGGGGAGGGAAGACCTAGCCACTCACTTTTACTTTTTGTTTTAGTTTCCCAGAGACAGAATCAGGTTTCCTTTCAGACTTGCATTGTTCTTGCTGTATCTGGTGCAGACCAATCTTTACACCCTCCTCTTAAACTTTATGTTTCTTTGTGGGAGAAATTAGTCAGGGAGAAAAGAGCAGTGAGGACCAATGACTGCACCGCAAAACAGTAACTGAGGCATCACAACGAAATCAGGGAATTTACAAAAGTGAAAAGTTAGATACAGCTACTGAGGCCGCCAGCCACAGGTGGGTTCTCTCCCATTAACATAAAACACCTCAGTTAAGAGGAATAAGAGGAGCACGATACCAATTATTCTAAGCTGCCATCGCCACTCCCGTCGAGGCTCTGTTCAGTCCACAAGACAAATCTCACGCCGTGTTAGAAGGGCCTGAAAATCCCCGAACCATTGCTGGGAAACTCCCCACAACAATATCCCTGCATGCAGACGATTTCTGGGCTGCAAGACAGCAGATCATCTAAATGCAACCAGTTGCTTTTGCATAAAAGTAGAGGTGCTCAACCGGTTACAACCCCAGCAAGGCACCATGCGGGAGCACACCTGGGAAAAAAACCTCCTACAATAGGGTGCTGGACCATAACAGGACTCTGCTGTCCCTTCTACCCCCTCGCTTAATGAATTTTTCAAAAACCAAAGGGAACTGCCATCCTAACAACAGGAACTGGACAATTTGCAGTAGGTGCTACGCATGGTAGTGCTAGTAGCAGCAGGAGTGCCATGAATATGGAAGTGAGGAGCTAACAGGAGGAAGAGACATTTGGAGAGAAGTATCTTGCTCAGCTTCTCATAACAAAAACTAGTTTTAAAATCTTCAGCAGTGAAGCAAATGGGTAGGGTGTCACCGGTTCAGCTGAAAACTCACTTGCACCTTATGGTCACCATCTGTGGTGTGGAACGTTTTCAACCTTGACAAAGCAGATTTGTCCGAGGATATTTCCTCTCTTTGAAATAAGAGAATTAGCTGTGGTAAAACCGGAACCTGTGTTGGCACATCTACACTCAGGCGATCTCTGGAAAAAAAAGTATATCGTTGCAACAAGCGTCTGGTTGCCAACCTGTAAAAAATAACACCCCACCACCCCCGGCCAGCTCCAGCTGTGTCAGTGCCGAGCAACACCAAAGGCCACTGTCTCTTCCTCCTCCTTTTTAAAATATGAAGTGCCTTTTTTAATAGCCCAGGAGAAGAAAGGCACATGCAGCAGGTGGTCACATCTGTGCCCATCTCCCTCCGTCCTGAACAATTTGCTCCCCAGTGCTCTCGGCGAGGAAAAGGATGGAAACTCCAGGCGTGAAAGGAGGACGAGGGTGGGTGGAAGAGGGCAAGGACAGGCAACCCCGCTCCCGTCTTGAGGAGAACAGAAGAAGATCTTAAAGCCCACGAGCTGTTGGCCCTCTTTCTTGCTCTAGCTCAGTGTAACCACTGTGGGACAATTCCCCCAGAGCCTAACTAGCTGACAAGCACAAAAATCAACATATTTTTCAGATATGTATGCGCAGCCATGCTCTCTATCACCGTTGAGATGGAAGAGACCACAGAAATATAAAACATAGATGGGTTCCTTTTGATTTGCCCTTCATTTGAGAATTCTCCTTTGGCTGTATTTGCATTCATAATACTGCCGCATTTGTGTATTTTTCAAAGGACTGAGTCAATAATCCAAATGATGTCTCCAGCTCTGGACATTTCAACTTTCATTTCAACTCATGTAACATTTTAATAATTCCTGAAGTATTGTAAGGTTCCTCTGTCAAGCTGGAGAGGAGCACTCTGGCCCGGTGGCTCCTCTGCTTCTGCTAGGATTTGCCATTGTTGCTTTGGGCACATCATTTAATCACCCTGGTCTTCAGTCCCCTCAGCTTGCAAAAGGGGGATCAGCTGAATTCCTTACCTCAAAGGTATATCATGAGGATAAATTTGTGCATACAACTGCAGACTCTGGTTTTGGGGCCAGAAAATACTTGCCTAAATGGATAGATCCAGTAGTGCATCTTGCTTCCAAAGAGGTAACGATGCACTTCTTCTTCCCCCAGCCACCACCCTGAACACCCGCAGACATTTTATAAAGTTTTGACTTTTGAGGAAGTACACGGCTAATTACTACCAGAGCTAAACACAGAAAGTTTAACCTGTTCTACTCAGTTTTAATCTGGGTTTTTTTGCCCGATTCTTGAATTTTACTTCTTCCCCCCAATTCTCCCATTCCTCCCCATAAAGAGGTGGAATCCCAGCGAGCTGCACTTCAGCAGAGTAGCATTGTCGGGCTAATTAGAATCCAATTAACACAGTCAAATGTAACCACTTCACTCCCAGTTCTGGTAGGCAATGTCACACGCTCCAGTGACACAGGAAGTACTGCGATGCGAATTAAGCATCGTTAGCTAGAGGCAACCAGTAGAGACTCAGGACGGCAACTGTCTGCTTGCAGAAACCACAAGAAAGGGCACAGCTCTCACCATCAAGAGCTTCATAGGTAAGTCTGGCCTTTAAAATGTGTGACAATGACTCAGAATGAGGAACACAAGAAAATCTGCCGAAAAAGCAGTTTGTCACAATGTGGGATTTGTTTCTTCAACAGCTATAACCTCAGTTTCCTGATTCAGCAACTTTGATGCCTATAAATTAAAGAAATAAAGTGAAATGGTATCGTGTTTGCATGGGATGGAGGTAAAACCAGGTCCAAAAGGAAAAGCACTTTGGTGATCGGGACATGTAATGTGCCTGGATTCAAGATTGGTGTCACTAGCGAAGTTAGGAGAACCCTTGTACAATCATTAAGCTTCTCAAAGCCTCAGTAAGATTTGAACTTGGGTGAAGTACTGGCCCAGTTGAAGTCAGGGTGATACTTCCAACCTCCCACCAAGTGTTTCTAAAGCACCCAAAGCCCTGCACTGGGGCTGAAAAGCAGAATCAAAATAGAACAGATAAATAATAAATTAAATAACATAAGTTAAAGCCTCCTGGAAATGAAAACTGATTAGCCAGATTTCACAGAGGGTTTCAATTAAGTCTGTTTCTCATTTTTGTTTATCTATATTTAATACTGATAAATAATGTTATTTCATTACATGTCTCTGAAGGGTGTTTCTAGCCTTTCTTAAAGGGATAGTCAGGCTTAAAAAAAAATCATCACCTATGGATTCTGGGTTAGTAAAATGGAAAAAGCACCTTATTTTTCTCTACTGATGATGCTTGCATGTTTTCTTGCATTCTCCTCTGACTTTGCAGACACTAGAAATGGAGCTCTACTAAGAGCTCCCATATTCTCCCTGTGTTGAAAAACCTGGAATATTGGCTACTGCTGTGCCTAAGTGCTGTGCTTCGTGATTCATTTATTCCCCCTCAAAGATAAGAGAGGAAGGCCCAGGAGGACCAATTCAATAGCTTCCCATCTCACATGGCCCACGTGCCCCTGAGACCTGAGGATGGGGAAGGATGAGTTCAGCCCTGCCGCGGAGTTTCCCTCCAGCGTTATGTGCGCTCACATCCAACCCCATCAAATGCTTCTATTTACAGAGAAAGGATGACAATATTAAAAAGCCATTTCTCATATAATTAGGAAACAGTGACCAGCTCCAGCAAGCCTTTATCCACCACCTGATGGCCCTGCTCCTACCCAGCAAACAGCAGAACTTCTCTGGTTTCAGCTGCTGGAGATCAATGCTGAGTCCCAGGGGCAGGCAGGTGAAAAGCTCCCCTACATACCTGGTTTTTAATTAAAAAAGTCAGGTGAAAAGGGGCAGCACATTAACGGGCATTTGCTTTAGGTGAGGAGACAGGGCTTTACCCACAGCGGCAGAACGTGGGTGAGGGTTTTGACTCTGTGCTCCTCCCACAGGTCATCCTCCTGCTCCACGACAGTAATTTGACAGCCACATAGCATGACTTCAGTAACGCAGAAAACAGTGTTGCATTTCCTAGAACTGCTTAACACTGTTTAATTGTGCTAATTTAACCCAGGTGGTCTCCACAGCAGCCTTTGCCTTAGGCCTGGAGAAAAGCAGAGAGAGGAAAGCAGTGATTTTGCTATGCTCGTGCATGGGAAGAATTCAGAAAACCCAGCTGAGACGTGCAGAAACGAGGTGTAGCAATTCCATGCTTCATGTCAGCTCCTGCAGCGTTAGGGGAAGGTCTCGGCACAGGCAGCCTTCCGGAGGAGCATCCTCCTCCCCGTGGTGCTACACCAGTCCGAGCGTGGTGGGGACACCCTGATGGAGGAGTTCAAAAAGAGCTGTGGAGGCCGGGGTTGGGGACAGAGCGGAGACGTTTCTTCTGTGAAGATCACCTTCAGAGTCTGCCTTTGGGTAACGGCTTGTGTTTTACAGGCAATGCACTTACCGGTGGTGGCTTTCGAGGACTAGGATGCTGTAGGCTGCGGAGACTTTTTTTGCTCACAAGACTTTGAGATGGAAAGGACTGGGATTCCCTTTAATTTCTGAAGGGTCCAGGTGACTATTTGTTGTGTAATTTAGCTGTGCTATAACCACCAGCTCATCAGTGAGATGCCTTTTCTGAGCAGATGTGCGTGCTAAAGTGGAGACCTATGAATGTTAAGCCAGAGGTCTTTTATTTGAATAGCTATCCAAGAGGGAAGATGGGTGGCCTTCAGGAGGGAGGCAGGTAGAACTGCCTGGAGCTGTGTGGTGGTGCCTGGTGTTGCCAGACCCACTGCCCCATCCCCGGCTTATGAGCTGGAAATCATGTTGCTGAACTAGCATGACCTTGTTGCTCCATTTGGAGCCACTTTTTCTGCCCCCAGATCTTACCCAATTGTCTGTTTGGCAGCTTGAGCAGAGCTGGACTGCTGGAGGTCTGAAAGACTAAGGCTGTCTGTGAGCAGGTGGGAATGTTCCTGTATTTCTGTCTCCGGCTCTCGGGGACCTGACCGAGACTCGCAGTGCTCGGAATGCTGAAGGAGAGCGCCCAAAAAATGCCACGGCAAATGCAGCTGGAAAGTCACCTTTTTTTAATTCACTTTGATTTCTCAGGCTGTTTCTCAGCCTGAAACCCAGGTCTGAATCTAGCGATGCACAGTAAGGAAGGGTGTTGGCTGTCTGCTCATTTCTGTGGCACTCTCTGTCCTACTTCTCCAGCAAGTAGGACATCTGCGATTTATGGTCACCTTGGTCTCAAGCTTCTCAATCTCCCACCTTCAGCAAAGGTCCGCAGCCCTTGCAGCAGAGGCTGAGCTCCAAGCCAGACTCTGTGCAGTTTGCAATATTGCAGAAAATGCCTGTCACCAGGGGAAGAAAAAGCAAAAGAAAATACGGCTTTGTAATTCAGTGCTGAGAGCGCTCACCAGGACAGGGGAACCTTAAGCTGTGATTCCTGCTACCTTCAAAAGTCATATCTTCCCGGTTACTGAAAATGTGTCTGTCTTGGGAGCAGTGAACTGAACTTTCCCTGTTCCTACACGACTGCATTCACAGGCGTGCTCCCTTACTGTTTTTCTGTGCCATTACAGTTACAGGCAGCATAAGCCGTGCCTGCACCATCCACGCTCAAGTCCAGGATAGACAGAAAACTGACTAAAGAAAATTAAGCTCCACCTTGATGTCCCACTTTTCTCAGGCTATGTTTTTGCAACTTCGTAGCAGATGGTATGTCTTAGGTATATCACTTTGGAGATGCCAAGTGATGTACTATCTATCAGTGTTTTTATTTAATGAGGAGGGAAATTTTGACTCCTGCTTACACTTGGGAAGCTGCAACACGGAGACAGGTGTGATGCTATTTCATACTGCTGTATCATCTACCCAGAGCTCTTAATAGCTATTTTTAATCTGGACACTAAAGGAACTATTAATTAGGCAAACATATCTGGGTGCCTAATACAAATTGTAGAGACTATAATGGTGTATTACAGCATCTTAATTTTCTTCAGGGGCTACGATTAGCAGTGAGTTGGTCTGCACTAGGATGATTTTTTTTTTTTTATCTGACAAAATAAAGGTTGCAACTGTAGGGCAGCTGAGTCATAATAGGAGAATAGGGATTCCAGCCCAAAGCACTTTACCTGTGTGTCCAGTCAATACACATAAAAGGAGCCATTTTTCTTTAAAAGCTGATGCCTCTAAAGTGAAATGTGGAAACTGTTAAAGGGCTCTGTGGCATTTGGTGACAACTTCGTTTTTAACTACAGTAGGACAAATATCAACATTTACTACTATATGGTATTATAACTCAATAAAAGAAATGAAGCAAGCTAGAACTGAGTGAGGAGGAAAAAAATAAGTAACCGGGGTGTGGTTGCTGTTTTTAAATGTGAAGTAGGTGACAATATTGCACAAAACTGCTCATAAAAAAAATGCCACAGTATTTTTCCATTTACATATAGCCAAGTCCTTGGTTTTACATCTCAGCTTTAAATGTGGCACAATAGTTTCCATTACCTGCTCATCAGATCATAGATGCCACGTTTTTGGTGGACTTTCACTGTTGAGCAGATGCAATCTGACCTTCCTACTTTGTGGGATCACAAAGGAGGATGATTACTTTGGTGCAAGCTAACTTTATTTTCCTTTTCACAATGAAATCCATTTTTTTTGAGAACTTAGACTTCTACTAAAACATAGGAAAATACTTATTAGTGAAACAAATTTCATCTGTGTAGGGACTTGATTATCAAGTCAGCTGAAATCCATAAAGGCTAACTGAAGATGAAATACTTGTCTTTTAGGTGTCCTTCTGCCAGAGCTGAATAAAAAAGTGGGAGTTTTTTCTCCCAGAGGAACCTGGATGAGGTTCATCTGTGTCCTTCTAAGGAAGCTGATGCTGGTACTGATCTCACTGGGCCTCTACAAACAGCAAGTGAGCAAACTCTTTGCAGTGGCTATTTTTCTTTGCCAAAATGTAGCAGAAAGGGCAGAAAATGTAAAGAAAAAAGGACCAGCAGGAAAACACTAAAAAGTAGTAATCAACTGAAAGCGCTATGTGAAGAGGTCATGCAGCTGATGACCTTAAAAAACCAACACAAACCCTAGCACCAAAGTAAATCACACAGCTGCCATCACTGAATGTACCTTCATTTCCTCTCCACAAAGCAGAGGTACAAGCCACTTGGAAGTAAACCAAAAGCATTAGTCTCTCTTCTTCTGACGTGAGCGGGAAACCCCCTTCTGCTGCACAAGTCCTCATACAGGGTCCGTTGCGATCGTGTCCTCATGAGGAAGAGGAAGAGAAGTGGTTGACTCCACCTCGCCTCCTCGCAGCTCGCTGGATGCTCCCCAGCGGGATGCCCAACGGGATGCCCAAGTCCTTGGTGCAGCACATGAGGAAGGCTGGGGCATGTTCTTGGGCTCATCGTCGGTTGTGTCAGTACTTCGGCCCTGTGCCTTTCAACATCCTTACCAGCTCTGCAACTGTAGAAATGGGCTTATTTTAATCTACGGTGTCACCAAAATGGATTGTTCATAACTTGCTTCCTTACATTTCTAAACGTGGGTAAGAAAGTTGATGAATGAAGGAGGAAATGGGATCTACCCAAGGCTATGCCTCCCAATTCCCTTTCCTTTAAAAAAAACCCAAACATAAAAATCAGCAAATGTGTTGATGCAGTAGAAACTTTTTCATAAAAGACTCGGACTGGCCAGCTCACAACCCACCTCGCCACCGGGAAAGCCTGCACCATCGCTTTGCTCTGGCCCTGGCTCGATGCGGGAAGGAGCTGGGAGAGGGACGGCAGCAACCCAGGCAGCCTGCAGAGCCGCGGTCTCTTCTTGGAAACATGGAAAGGTGATTATGGATAAGCTGGCGGATTGTGGCCAGAACCAGAAGATCTCAGGGATGCTTAAAGAGGTTTAACTGGCTGAACGTCATCAGTTCTCTGGAGTCTGGTCCTGGGCTGGGGAACTAGTTCCCCATACTTCAAAACTGCTTGCAAAGAGATATAGCTTAGATGCAGAGAATATTAGAGACTTGGTATTGTGTTTTAAATTAATTCTTCGACCTATATCTTCATCTGCCATGGTAGGAATGAACATTACAGGCTGAACATTAGATATTTATGTTCATTTAACAATCTGTAATAAGCTATCGGGGCTGATTTTGACATGTACATTGAAGTTATTGCTTTTTTATCAATATCACGGTACATTTGTCAGCAGAGAATGATAATTGTATGGCTATGTATATAACCGATCTTGTAGTGTGACGTGCTCTACGCTGTGCACAAATTGAATACATTTCATCTTAAATACAAGCCTATTAATTAAAATCAGAGAGAAATAGAGAATTTTAAACTGCCAACTATGGAGCATCGCTGAGCAGCATCCTCTCCAGTATCTTCTGCTCTGGTAAATAACTTGGAGTCTCACCTGCTCGTCTATTTATTTATTTGTTAGACGATGCCAGAGGAAATGCAAGGTCAGAGGTCTGAAATCAAGGGCACGAGAGGTAGGACAAAAAGGGCTGACAAGGCTGCTCTAAAACCATGAGAGCATATTTCTGTATTACAGCAGGCATCAAGCAGCATCTGCTGTAGTTATGGCAGCAAGAGTAGCTTTTGTTCCCTTCCTTGCTTTTCACACACCAGTAACTTAGACAAATGCACTGCATATGTGGACACAGGTAGTCATCTGCACTTTTCAGAAGTGTCCAGCCAACTCTGAGTTTTAATTACTTCTAGCTTCTATATTAATTTCCTTCCAACCTGGCTGCTTTCTTTTACAGCCAATGATGACCTAAATATGAGGCCAGGTTTCAAGAAAAAGTAAGTTTAAAGCAAGAAATCCTTTTAAAATGACAAATCTTAACTCACACATACTAGAATATACAGGATTTTATGCACAAGGAAGAGAAGACTTAAATAAGCCAGTAACAGCACTGAAGATCTGGGAAGGATTTCCCTGCCATAGTTTAATGGCGATCGTAAGAGCAGGAATGAGTCAGACCATACTTAAAAACTAATTGCCCATTATCCTGGTGTGATGATGGTTAACATTATGATTTTCTGCAGTTCAGGTTACAGAAGCAGTGAAATGCAGTTATTTTTATCAACTGACCAAAGTGTAATAAAACTGTAGTAAAAATTCACTGGGAGAAGTTGCAATCATCAACATTTGCCTCTTCTGGCAGAGTATAAAGAAGAGAAAAAGGAACTGTACCTTATGCCAAAGTAAAAGCCGTTGCTTGGGAGTTTTCTATGGCATATAAAATCCCAATACCACAGCATAAAATAAGGCAAAATGAACTGTAGTAAGAACAAGACCAAGCAGTACAGGATGAGAGGACAGGTACTAGAGAAGCTCTAGCCTTGCAATCAGTTAGAGGCCTAGATTTCATATTGACAGTGAAAAATAAAGATGCAATATCAGTATAAAGACAAGAGATAGGGCAAAAAATAGCATGGAAGTAATTGCCAGTCATCCTACCAAACTTCTCAGGATTTTCTCTTAGCAACAGAAGATGGATCTGCGTGAACATAGTCCTGAAACTTCAGTAATTGTCACAACAAGCAATAAAGCAGTGCACAGGTCAAAAAAGGGATGGGGAGAGCAGGACCAGCATGCAGAGAGGATACTCCTCCGTTGGATGTAACCGAAACACAATACTGTGAATGTAGGTATTTCTTTCCTATTTGTGTAAAGGTCTTACTGTGGTATTTTTCACCACGAACATTATTTTCCTTTCCCCTTAATAGTTTTCCTCATTTTAGATGTAAACTCACGTTTTGAAAAAAATTTCCTTATTGCCATAGAAAGGCGCTAACAGAAAATGGTTGGCTTTTCTCAGCTTTGAGTGTCTAGATTCAAAGGTGTTCATTAATTTCAGAAGCATCTCTTGTTGTCAGAATCCACCCACCCCTGCTTCCAACAGTACCTGTCCGAACAGTTACGTGCAATTAGCCCAAACCATCACAGTCAGCATCTTGCTGATTTCTACTGGATCAAGTTTTCCATTTACTAATAACAATACCGCTAGACAGCAGTTGGACTAGTTAGCTAGAGAGAGGCAAGTTTTTCTGCCTTTTTCATTCCCATGCACAGATGGAGACGAGAGCAGGCCCGGTTTAGCTTTTAAACATTGACAGTGTAGCTAAAGTTGCTTTTCAACTTAAATTGACTGCATCCCCTGTACATATTCTGCAAATTGATGTGACCGTGCTTCCACATTACTCGGTAATATATTCTACGCTAATAATGTAATCATTTACAAAACACTCTGGTTTATCGTGCAAAAAAAAATATCAAAACACGAGCATAATCTAGGAAAGATCTTGTTCCACTAACAACTCCACGAACAGCCCCGTGTAATTTTTTTTTCCAGAAATGACTCAGCAGATCACCTGCCAATCCACTGGCTGGTACAAAATAGCTGCCATTAGGTAAAACTCATAGTAAGGAGCTCCAAAGGGGCACAACATTGAAAAGCACCGTGGGCTTTGCTTTGAAACCTTTCTTTCCCTCACACCTGCTAGGCTGGCAAAGCTGAATTTTCCCACTCTTGTCAAATCTTTCCAGTTTAAGATGAGTAATAGTGCCAGATTTCTGAAGAAATATACCACTTAATGTCATATTCCCCAGTAAAGATCCTCTTAAAGACTTTTATTTGCAAAGGTTACTATGACAGCTGTTTGGCTGAATATATTTTCAAACTGGGTATTTATGTTCTTCCACAGCTATTTGAATCCTTCTTTTTCTTTACGGGTTGTATCTAAAATATGATTTTTTTAATCAAATTTGGAATGTGATATGTTATTTAATTTATCAAGACCATTCTGTTTAATTGCTACAATTCACCTCATCTTCTGTAGGGTCTGTACATCTTCCACCTTCAATCTTTAATTGGCTGCAGTTTTATTTGCTGCACCTTTTTCATCTTATCTTAATTGATTGTGCTGTGACAGCTCCTTTTGAAATACCAAGCAGAAAAGACAAAGTGTTTTCATAGATTTTCAGGCCATCATGGTTCTCCAGCCTACCATCCCGTGTGAGGCAGATCACAGATATTTACACAGTCTACCTCAATTTTCAGTTATTGCGACTGCAGCTCAGTCACTTGTGGTTGAGCTAGAACGTATCTTCTAAGAAGTTTTCCAATTTCAAAGACTTCAAGTGACAAAAATTATCCCACAACCCATGTGTAGTATCCAAATGTTAAATTGTTGTAACAACTAAATTATGTGCAATGTTAAAAATTTACACCTCATTTCTGATACGACTTTTGCAGCTTCAGTTTACAGACAGGTGACCATTTTATGCTTCTGTCTATTTTGTGATTAAAAGGACCTCTAGAATTGTGTACCTTCTCTGATTTATTTAATGGGCTCAAATGCAGACTGAAATAAATGGTATGTAACTGCAAAAGGACTTTTCAAAAGATATTTTGAGTGCTCACTGGACAGTTATGAAGGCAGCTAGCGAGCATACAGCTGGGCGTTTTATATATATATACACATACATGAGGGTTATATATTTATATATATATGCTACAGCTATGGAGAAGGGACTAGATGCCCAAGTGGGAATTTCTGTAGGAAATTTTTCATGCCAACACAGTTGTTTATAGGCTAGTCAGTCCAGGGCATGATTAAATTACTAACCCTGCTTCCATCCTCTTCTTTGTCTTCTCGTGGGCGTCTTGGAAATCGTTCTCAGGTCTCAGATGGGTACAGTAAATAAGCTAGGTGTTTCTTGTAAGCGTAGAGGGAAGAGCAGGGTAGCAGAACTGCAGGCTGCGATGGTACAGGCAGTGAGGGAAATTACCGAATACCTCATGGAAATTCTTTTTTTTTTTTTAATTTTCCTTAGTAGCTTGGCAACATGTAATTCTCCAGTCTCCCGAACCCTGTCATCTAAATTATGTTAGGATTCAAACAGCTAGCAGACTGTAAACAGGAGAGATTAGTCATCCTCAGATCCCCAGCAATACCATTTTGGAGAGAGGGAGAGTGGTTCCTGCACGACCCCGCACTGTTTACATTGGGGTAGCAGCAGGGAAGAACATAGGAAAGTCAGATATGAGTGGCACTTTAGAAAAAAATTGAAAACATTTGTCAACACTGCGACCTGCTACGTAATAGTTCATGAGTGGTGCTCAGCGCTGTCTCACAGATGCCCTTCAGTAGGATGAACTGGAGCATCACGGTCTAGTTAGCGGGAGACAGTCTGTTGCTCTATTTGAGCTGGATTCCTACTTCACCATGGTGACCAAGAGAGCTATATCTGATCTGCTATTCTGGCAAGGGCCTCCATCGTTTTTCTGTCTTCTCATCGCAAGCCTCCTCATCAGAGTTTTCCAAGAAAACTCAATCACTATACCTGACAGAGCCGGTCTTCTTTCCAGCAAACGAACACAAGGACCCGACGCCGTCTTTGGGAAAATATGTTCTTCCCTTCTGGAAGGTTTCCAAAGGGCAGGCTACCCCAGCAAACCCCCTCAAGGACAGATAGCCTAACAGTAGCTGACCCAAGGTTGTGTTTTCAATTTGTGTATGTTGACAGTACAATAGAGTACGCTAATGGGATGGACAAACGTGTGGCCTTTCAGTACTTAGAGGGGGCTTGTAAGAAAGATGGGGACAGGCTTTTATAGCAGGGCCTATAGCGACAGGACAAGGGGTAATGGTTTTAAACTAAAGGAGGGTAGATTCAGACTAGATAGAAGGAAGACATTTTTTACGAGGATGCTGGTGAAACCCTGGCACAGGTTGCCCAGAGAGGTGGTCGATGCCCCATCCCTGGACATATCCAAGGCCAGGCTGGATGGGGCTCTGAGCAACCTGATCTAGTGGAAGGTGTCCCTGCTTATGGCGGGGGGGGGGTGTGTGTGTAGAGTAGAAAACTTTTAAAGGTTCCTTCCAACCCAAACTATTCTGTGATCCTATGGTGCCATTTCATTATGCATATGAGCACCGACTTTGCAAATACATACCAGATCATTTTGAAGTTGCCAGCTCCAACATGATGAGAGTAAGTTGGAGTGATGTTACCTTTAGCTAAGACAACCCGGTCTCGGAGGTGCCGTAAGAGACATCCAAGCCCTGTGCTATTGTTCCTGCTGCTGTGTTTTGTCTGGGCAGCCCAAACTCTTATAAACAGGAAACGGGAGACTTCAGATGATTTCTCCACTTGAATAGAGATTGGTACAAGTATTCAAGATTGCTGCCCTTCTCACAAACAAAACTCATTTATATGAATATTCATAGGCAATTAAACTGTTGTGACTACTTAAGGAAATGCCTGGACTTACATATAGATTAATGAGTGTGTGTTTAGGCTACAGGTCTTGCTCCAGGAGTTACAGATATCAATCTACTACCCGGTCTCTAAGCTGCTAGCAGTCGTGTTTCTTTCCTGAAACTCTTTTCCCATAAATACCAAATAAAACTATAGTTTGTGCAATAGTCCCAGAGATACTGGCCGACCCAGACGGTATTTGTTTGCATGAGAAATCTTTATGGCACTCTGGGGAAAAACCAGAGTTTCAAAACCAGAACATCTATCCTCAGACAAATCTGCTGACCTGCAGAGCCTTATTTCCTGACTTCCAGGTATTTCTTTTGGACTAGGTACAGTAACACTTGTACATCATTCTGAGTCACTCCTTGTGCGTATGTGCACATTACAACCATTTTCTCCAGCACTGACAGGACATTGCTAAACGATTTAGTTTAGATAGAGCTGGCTCTTCAGCATAATTTTTCACACACACATTTTAGCGCACTGAAAGCTGAATTCTGATTTACAACCCTTTTGGAATTTGTTTTTCACCGAGGTTTATGCCAAAGATGTTTTATTCATATAAAACAAATGCCTGACATTTGTTTCATTAAGATATTAAACTTGCACTCCGTTTGCTATCACCGAAGATAGCAGCCATGTAAAGGATTGCCAGGCTAGGCTCTGGCGTGGGCACTACTAAGGGACTTGGAAAATGGCATGTGAGCTCATCTTTTGCTGCTTTGACTAGGAAAGCCCTGTTCAGAGCCCTGATTCAGTGGCAATTAAATAAACCAGAAAAGCACCCAACCCCACCCTTTGCAGCTGGAGCTTTGTCTGAATGTGATAAGAGATCATTAATTTTCAATTTGACCTCAGCCTATAATGTTCAAGTGGCCTCTTTGTTCTCATAGTGATGTTACAAGCAAGGTCTGAGTCAAGGCAATTGGAAAGGAAATATTAAAATAGTCCTAAAACCCGCTTTAGTCTTGTGATCTCGCTCCTCCTAACTTAACTGCACACACCTTATCCATCGGACCATCACGGCTCTATGACATGGATTTCCTCTTGGTTACTGCTTCTGTCCCAGAACAAACAACACTGGTCAACAAAGGTGAACACTTGTGCAATGGTAATAATGAATATTGAAACACCGCAGCAAAAACATGTTGTGAACAAACCAGCGGGGCAAAGTTTATTTATATCAAATGTCTGTGTGTAACGTTTGTAACAACTTACAGGCAGAATAAAAGCTGAAAATCACTGATTAAAGTGTTCACTCTGAATAGCTCATACCACTCTGAATTCAAAGACATAGTTGAAGAAATTGTTATTACAATCTACTGCAAAAAGAGCTATTGTGAACCTATGGGCACATCAACAGCTGTCTATGGAAAATTATTATTATTAGAGAATAGAAAATGTCCTATTTTTAACAGATAATCCCAGAATCTGGGTTGAATTAGAATGAAGGAGAGCCCGTCTTTCACATCCTTTTTCATTCAGGCATTTGGCAAGCTGAGACTTTACAGAATGTAATTTAGGATGTTTAAATTGCTGTTTGTTACTGGTGGTTTCTCATTGTAACACCTCTAATACTTCAGCAGAGGACCTAGGGCTTGGGTCCTTCTGTAAATACACGACTACTTACTACAGTTCTTAGGTGCTTTAGGCTGCTCTGTCTTGGTTTACAGGGTTGGGTGCAAGGGCTGGTTTAAGGTTGTTTTAATGTGGTTTTTTTCTGCTTTTAAGCAAATCCAGTTTTCCATCGACTAACTCATGCTTTGTGCTGAATCCAAACATTTAAATCTTAAGATTTCTCTCCCTGTGACAGAACTAACAGGACTGGATGGCACCAGAATTGTGACCAGCACTTGTTAGAGACTTCATTTTTTCTTCTCTGAGGATGCGCTGGAGGAAGAAGTCCTGTTGGGAGATTGTCCCATCAAATATGAGGAAAAGGGATATGTCATACCTTGATTCTATCTTCAAAAACCTTCATGACAGGCCAAGACCTGCTCAGAAGCCTGTGGAGCTGCGTGTGTCTGCGGCAGGCAAAGGACACCCTGTGCTCCAATGGAAACTCACTACAGCTCAACCTGCATCTCAGCCCCTCAGAAAAAAATCAAGAAAAACGGTGGACAGAAAAAAAAGATGATTTCACCACTCACTATTGATGCCCACCCCTTTGTGGAGCAGAAGAAGACTCCGTTTGTTCTGGCTCCGTTTCTCAGGGCACCTTCAGAAGGTGCACAAGCTTCCAAAATGTCTTTCTGCATAAGAGAAAGGAAAGGGAGGTTGTAAAACAAGCACAGAGAGGGGTCCCCATGTGGAAGGTTAAACCTCCCAACTTCCTAAGATGTAAATTTAGGTTTGCTTATACTGTTTGTGTAAAAGGCATATCCCACCTCTACAATTCTATATGGTGCTTCCAGGGTTACCCTCCGTAGCTCCACATTTCTGTTGCATCTTGGGGAGGGGCACGGGGAAGCACACAGTCAGTCAAGTCAGGAAAGGCCTTGGACGTTAAGGAAAGAAAAACTTGAAAAGCAGTGGTATAATGACTGCTTGCCAAAATATGTATAAAAAAACAAAAAGGGATTTCTGTTAACTAGCAAATTATAGGGCTTTAGAATTTCCTTTCCTGACTATGCAGACTATAGGTTTTATATACCAAGTCATTGACCTCAAGGAACATTTTCCCTATAGACCTGAACTATTTCGTGCAAGTTTAAGGGTACTGGAAAGGGAGGGATGATGTCTAAACTAGTTAATAAGATGTTTGGTGACTTCCTATCAGAGTCAAGCACAGAAACTAATGAAAAAAATGTTTGCGTTTTTGATGCTGCCTATTAGACTTGTAGGTATATGTAGTCTTTCTGGAAAAAAAAAAAAATTGAGTGTGGATTTGACTAAATTTCAGCTTCCTGATGATATATGTTCAGACGATCAGGGAAAACAAGCAATATTACCTAGGTTCAACTACATTATGTAACCTATGTGAACAGCTCAGGCAAACCAGACAGAAACTGAGACTTGATAACACTTTATAAATACCCAGATGGGGGAAAAAAACCCACCCGTGAAATACTTTTACAGATAAATTGAGATCTTGAGCAAATTTTCTGCTGGTCAGTGGGCAATGCTGAAACTTGAACCCAACACTGATTTCAAGTATTTTTGCACCTCTCAGCTCTGGTATTAATCTGCAGCAGAGCATCAGCGAGCTGGTCCCTCTGTGCTGGAGTGATTATCGCTGAGCTGATGGATGTAACTGCAAATATTGTGAAGAGTTCTTCCAGATCTGCACTTTGTATTGCAGCTGTTAATTTTTTTTTATTGCTTTGTTTTCTTATCCAAATTTTAGTTGCCTGAATGACACATTAATTAACCAAATTCAGAATTGGTTAATTCAACAACTGGAAGGCTTATATTTATCATTGTTCCGTAATACTACCCAAATGTCAGCTTTTAGTTTGAAAAATTCCTCTGAACTAGTAAACCAGAGAATAATAAAGATACTACAGTTTTCTTTCATTAAAATAAACAGAATATTTTCTTAGTTAATTGTTTACATGTCTTACTCCTGTCACTTCTTTCCTTTCATCCTTATTTTTCTTGTTTTCCTTTATTCACACTTCATCTCTTGAACTCCTTATCTCTCTAATCCCTTATCCTTTATGTTCTTGTTTTATCTCTCATTCCACCATTTTATTCCCTGCTTCCTAAGCCTATCTCCCTTCCCATGCTAGGCTCCCCAGGCTTTAAATGCCCTCTGAACCCTTTTTCCCTTTCCCCCAGTTCTCTACCTTTCTCTTCTCTTTCATTTTTCCTTACAGCAATCTCTGCAGAACAATACTAGAAGTCGAGCTGGCAAGCTGACAAAAAAGAACAGTTGGAAAGAAAAGTTTACTCAAAGACAGGCACATTTCTTTAAAAAGAAAAAAAAAAAAAGAAACATCTATAGGAAGGTGTTGCCAAATCATCTGCTTTTTCAGATGTGAAACTTTTAGCAAGGCTCTCTGCAGCGCTGCTGTGAGGGAAGGAGCAGGAAACACTATCAGGTTGCCAGATGACTTGAGGACGGTGAGGTGGGATTCTTAAGTGCACGTGATAGCAGTAATTCAGGATATTATTCCTCATGTAAAAATAGCTATGCAAAATTAACACAAAGGCTTTGGTATAAAAAGATAAAAGCCAGGAAACTCAGAGGCTGTGCAGCTCTTTTTATCTCATTTCATTTTGGTTAGGGGATTGCAGGGAAAGAGCAGAAGGGATAGGGTGTTTACATTAAGGCATCTGGTCCAAGGTGTAGTCACGACAAAAGGTTATTGTAGTCCTGCTTGTCAAATGGGTGGGAAGAGAACTTGAGTGTAAAAGAGATGATCTTAGGCTGGGGACACATGGACAGCAATGGGAAATGTGAAAGGCAAACCCGGAGCAAGTCAGGCAGCGGCAGTCACCTGCAAACGAGCAGGCTGGATGTTGGCCGGTGGGTCTACGAACACGAGCAAATTTCAGCTGTGATTTGCACAGGAGTACATTTGTTACTGTGGGGTAGAGGCTTTGCATTATATAGTCTCGGCTTTTTAAAAGCTTAAGGAAACGTTCTTTCCCTGTTCAACCGACTGAAGCCAGAGTGGCTTCAGTTGGCAAATATCTATTAGATTGCATTGATTTATTCTGGATTTGAATTTCGCTCCTGGAAATAAAACAGTGATGTGAAAAGAGCTGTAGATGGGATTTCTATTCCCATCTCCACTATACTAGCTGATGACCCTGAGCCTTGACTTGCATTCCTAATAGGATAGACCTTCTTTTGTAAGAATTCTTTAGCACCTGTAGGTTACGCGTTCAATTAGCATCTATATCCTGAACCGAACCGAGTTGCACAAGCTTTGAAAAAAGTAACAACCAAATGGCTAATTAGGTCAAATTTGGGGCGTATCAAACTTGACAGTGTCTGGCTTACATCACTGTGCATTTACATAATGGAACTTAACGGCGCTGAAGAGTCTGTTGTGTCAACTCTGATGACTCTATGGAAGGTTTTTTCCATAATTTTCTTTAAGACATAAACTATCCGCTCAGAAGAATATCTTCTCGATAACTTTTCCATCCGTCCTGTATAGTGCAGGGCCTACCACTGCTCATTACCTGGGCTACTAACGCAGTAGGATTTCAATCAGTTATCTTATTTTTCAGAACTCAGTAATCAACGTCAGCACCCAATTGTTTAACAAATTTCCTTTTTAAAACCAAAGCTATTTTTCAGCTAAACCAGAACTGTTTTTTCAACTGCAAAAGCCTGGGAGGACTCAAGGTAAATGTCTCTGGTAGTCTTTTCCAGATATACCACCTATCAGTGAGCAATAAAAAAACCACACCAAAAAACAAACAAACCAATGAAATCTTAAGTTAATAAAGTTTTATATTCTTACTGTGGCTTCCTCTGTCTTCTAGCAGCCCATCCTGTACATCAAAGGTCACAAAGAACACAATGAGTCACTATCAAGACCCAAAGAATGCTTCGTGAACAATTACTATACATAAATTGCAGCCTGGTATTTCGTTTCTGTGCCAACTCACAGCAATACAGCCCATTTCCTCTTCATTTTTTTCCCTGCAGCTTTTGTCCATAATAGCAAACAGCTTTGTTAATCTACTCACAGAGCTTGAACGATTTATTCTTTTGGGGTGTACTTATACCTTTGCCTTTTTGAGGAGTGGGCAGCAGCGGTATGAAGTCTTTTGCTACAGCTCTTTTGGCCATATTTCTCTGGTGTCAGAGTCCACAACAACTCTATAACGCTGCCAGGCTTTGTAGCCAAAAACATCATTAGGAATACTGAAAGGGTCCCCTCTGAAACCCAGAATCAAAGTGTCCCCCAGAGAGGAATCAGCCGTACATTAGCTCACGCCCAGCAGAGCAACTGAGCGCCGTGAAGCCGTGAAACCTGCGCAGATCCCTTAATACGTGCCATTGCTGGGAGGACTGGCCTCAGGATCCATTAACCCAGCTCAGAGGCAAACAGGGTACCTCACACACTTTTAATACCATGCATGTGTGACAAAAATAGGTCTTCTGTTTGGAGTCGAAAGCCTCTTAGTGATTGTCAACCTTGGCATTTCATACCACAGTCCCCAGTTTTCCCACTTTTGGCAGTACCTTGTGTCAATGACGCTTGATGCAATCCTCTGAAAGAGAAGCAGAGATGTTAAATGGCTTGTACAGTTTAATACCTGAGAAATGAAAAAATCTTTAAAAATTTTGCTGAATAAATATCATGATGACAAAGGAGAATTGCTTTTCAGAAGGTATGATTTATGTGTGTGTGCATGTGTGTGCAATTAAGTAACGAATGAAACCCTAGATTTATATTGTCATTGTGTTATTACCTATGCCCTCGAATTCTGCATACTGGTCAGTTTTTTAAGTAGTCTTCTGGTTAATATTTATTGTCTTTAACGAGCAATATTATGGACTAGAAAGTTGTGATGACAAGTAGCAACAACTGGCATTCTCTCAACAATTCCACAATAAGAAAAGAGGGAAGTAAGATAATATCAGCCAGCTTCCTTCTGAAGAGGTTTGGTTAAATCAGAATTCTTCATTTTAGAAAATTACAAAGCAAAAAATACTTCAGACTACTATTCTACCTAGCATGGGAGGAAGATAGTAGGTATTTTTAACGTTCCGAAAATAATCACATCCTATTGTACCCAGCTCTAGTAAAAGGTATACTGAAGTAAAACACTGGGGTTTTTGCCTCCTGTATTAATTGTTCGAAGACCCTTGGCTTCAGTTCACGATAACAGAAGTAATCAAACGTGTTTGAGGGATGTATGCTATGGCTCACCTGGCCATATGCTGAAACACAGGCACTCACCGTCAGGTCCAGGGCTTTGATTTGTGTTTGATAATATTCAGATCAACTGCTGACAGAAAGGGGACTCCAAGAAGGGACAGCAACTGTCCTTACAAGACACTTCACAAGTTTGGCGCCTAAATTTTAATCCTTTACTCCATTATTGACCTTATGTGTAAACTTGCATGCATTTACCTATGCAGTTTCCAGTTTTCAGTCTGTAAAAAGGAGACGGTAGCACTTACATATCTTTGGGGATTAAATAGCTAATCCTGGAGGGGTTCCAGGCTGGCAGCATTTTATACTCACAAAAAGCACCACTACAGCAATTGTGAATAGGCATAAGTCCCAACAGGTCCTTGCAAGATCGGGATATATTTTTTAAAGGCTATTCTGAGGGAAAAATAATATCATGTAAATCGTATAAATTATTAATTATTAATAAAATGAAGTGTATTTAGCATCCTTGAGTGAAAGCTGCTATAGAAGGCTAATTCATAAATCTTTTTAGAGCCAAATTTCAACAAAGCATTTGTAGTTTTTGTACATTCTTGGTTGATGAATTCTGCAAACTTGCATATACACATTTAATCTCCATTTTGCATATGCTCATACCTATCTGCAAATTACAAGTTGCATAAGTGCCGTAGAATTTGCATACATCCAAACAGAAAACTCACTTCTGCAGAAGGACTTTTAGAAATGTGACCTCTTCCAAATTATACCGGTAAAATACAGAAAACTCACTGCCACTTCTGATGTAGGGCAAAAATAGTGGTAAAAGTACTTGCTTGTGATTGAGAAAACTATACATTCTTTGGTCCTTCCATGCAAAGAAAATATTTCTGTTTTTTTTTTCTCCATTTTCCTTCTTCTCTTACACTAACCGAATGTGGGTGGAAAACATTAGAAACAGAAAGGGTCATGTTTGCTCCTCAAAATTTGAAGATGGTGTTTTTTTCCTTTGCCACAGATGCTCCGTGCTCATCAGTTGCCGTGTACTTCTGAGAGAGAGAAATTGCCAATAACATTGGTAACCTTAAGTGTAGGCACGCATAAAAATTTGCTGAAAATTGGGTTGTGGTACATGTTCTTATTTTAGATTTGCCCTTGTTAACGTCTTTTTAATAAACAGGTGCATACACTTCCCCAAGCTGTCACTTGTTTACCCAGTCTGCACACTTTATAAATCTTCTAATGGAATAGACCCAATCATCTTAAGGATCTGTGCTTTAATAAGCTAGAGTCTCAAAGTTTTCAGGAAAATACTTTCTAGTAATATAGTTCTGACGGATACAAGCTTCACAAGGTTTACTTCTAAAGATAAAAAAAAAGTGACACAATTTCACTTCTAAGTTCCGCACAACGTAATACAGTTTCACACATGCTTCACATTACGATTAGCAACAAAGCGGGACGGATAGTGGGAAAGGGAAATGAAAAGGTGTAAGAAAGGTGGAAAAGGCTTTTCTAGCGGAGTTTGAAACCAAGAGGATGCTCTCCACTGAGCGCCCGGATGGCTGCAGGGTAGCCTCAGGCTTACTTTCACTAGCTCAGCATCAGACCCTCTGCAAGTTTAATTCCTTTCTCCACCCCTTGACCCAGGGCAGAAGAGCCCATCATGAGGCAGGGGAGACACTATTTTTGATTCCTACCAAGTGGCGGAAGAAGATTTTCAACCGAAATCTCCCATTTCCTTGGCAAGCGCTTGACCCATTAGGCTGCAGTGCAAACCGCAGCCTTGCTCAGAGGAGCAGTTATGAAAGGCTGTCCTTGGAAAAGGATTTTACATGGTGAATGTTGAAGGGATGGAGCAGCTCTCCATACTGCAGTCTTTCATCGCAACCGCAGTCTCAGAGGTCATTTTAAAGAGCCACCCCAACTGTGACGCTGCCACTCCCTTGAGACTGCTTGGGTGGACACAGTTGTGTGGATGCAATGAGTACGTTGACTTACTTTGAGGTAGGTATTTCATGTCTGCAAAGAGCATAAACTCTCTCCAGGCATTCCCTAGAAGGTCCAAATAAATATCTAACTTTCGTTCTGGATCCCATTAAGGGAACCAAACGTTTACTGCTGCAGTGCAGGTCTCAACTTTAAGGAGTACAGACCTCATTTAATGGGTCCATCCCATGGTTCTTTGAGAGCGGAGGCTCTAAAGAAACTAACAGTTACAGTCAATGTATTAGAGCGATGAATACATTAATAATTACTTTGCTATTGAAATAGGTAAATAAGTTAAAGGTATATAATTAACTGTAGTTTCATCTCATGAGCTTTTAGATCGCATCGCTGGAGATCAGTATTGTCCGACTGTAGATGGCAAACACTAATTGCTGAAATTTCTTCTAAGTAATACCCTGGGAAGAGTTTCTGCATTTAATTCTTCGCTGAAGGTGTCAGAGTTTGATAGCCCTGGAGAATGTAATCTGTAATATTTATCTCCAGAGAAGTTAGGGGAATGAAAGTAGCAAAATACACTTTCCCTGTCTCATTGAAGTTATCGCTGTTCTTCAGGGTTGGATGGCTAATTCCATGCTTCCGTATTTCACCTTGCCATACGTACCACCAGTAGAGCAGCAATGGAGAAATTTCTACAACGCAGAAAGCTCTTCTGCTACGAATGTGAACGAAAAAGCTGATGTGTTAAACAAAAGCTACCTATGCTGCTATCATAAGAGGAAAATTTCTAGCTGTCACCAACTTGGTTTGCACGTAAGTCTATGACCTACACGTGAGAAGTCAAACCACCCCGTATGTACTTGCAAAGCTCTCCAGCTCTTAACAGGCTATTTTAACCTACAGCTTCATACGACTTGATGTGGTTATGAGTTGCACAGTGCCTCATTAGGTGAAGCATCCTTGAGCAGTCTCTGTGCTGGTCTGAGTCACGGTGCTCCACAAGGAACTACGCTCACAGTGCAGACTTCACCGCTAGCATGATTCTTTCTGGGAAAAAGGCAAAAAAACCCCACCCCAAAACCCATTACAGCAGCAAGACTGGGTGCAGGACAGATAGAGTGGTTTGCCATGAAAACAGTTAGAGGGCCTCATTAGAGGCAAAGTTATTAGGCCAAGCAAACAGTTAAAGCCTGTCACACAGAGGTAACAGAGTTGCCAGCCTTGAACTCTAAATTAAAGGCACTCTCTGAGCACCAGAGAAGTGACTCTTTTTTGCAGCTTCCTCAGTACCATCCGTCTACCATAATGCTGTGGCCTTTTTCTTTCTTTAAATTCTGGGCTCCAACTAATTACTGGCAGGAAGTGCCTATTTTTATGCCATTAGTATGCAAATGAGTGAGAAGTAGAAAAATATTCTAAAGGAACTGTTACAATATCTGTCCACAGATTACTGGCCAATTAGAACATGGGATTAGGGCTGCAGGACCCCAGAAGAGTATGGCCAAAGTCTTTCTGCTTGGGTGCTTCAAGTGTAATTTCAATGGGAACTGTATATACACGGTCCTTTTCCTCAAAAAAAGGGGAAAAAAAAGTTCAAGCCTAAATTGCCTGCTTACAAATGAGCACTTCTATGCTTGAAAAATGAATGCCTTCACTTCCTCGCCTCAATTTTTCTATCCATAAGTTGGGGATAAAACATCCTGTTTGTCTGTGTTCCAGCACACGCCGGGGGCAAATTATTCAGCCAGACTGAAGGTCTCCTCATCTCTCACCCTGTCTGACAACGTCTGAAAGGCGAAATCTTACATTTATAAAATTATTTATAATGTGAGTGATAAATATTAAAAGATTTTCAGGTCTTGCCACTTCTGCCTAAGTAAAAAAAAACAACAGGAAGAACTGCCTGCCTTGTGACATTTCGGCATTTCCATAGCTTGATAGCATCAGGAATTCAGAGAGCAGGAGAGCGGGAAAACTATTGGAAAACAACTTTACTAGGCTTTTTGAACCTAGAAAATTGTGAAACAAAATGCTGCATTATCCTAAGGGTATTTCTCATGCAAATCAGCCTTCTCGTCACTCTTTCATAACCACTGATTAGCCAGAGTAGGAGAAAATACATAATTCCTCAAGTTACCGGTCTCGGTGGTTCTCACAGCTGTATTCTTTGGAAAGTTTGCTTTATCACTCCATTAGATATTACTCATTTTGACTCCCTAGTGAAAAAAAAAAAACAACAAAAAACCCCAAACCAGTTTACTTCTAGGTACCAAAGGTAACACCACACTAAATTGAGTCAGCATGACAAACATTTCTGAAAAGTTTTGCCAGAGAGGCTTGCTGTTCAGCGTGGCTGAAGAAGAGGATTGACAGCCCAGGCCGTAACGCCAACACCTGCCCGGCCTCTCCCAGGAGTCGCACCACCTGAGAAGGCCTGATTTACCAGAGGAAGAAACGCACACCTCCTACTCATATATAATTGCCAGCAGCCCTGATTTTCTCGCCTTTTGTCTCCTTCCATTGGAAAAACGTTCTTGTAGTTTATTTCTTCCTCAGCCCACCTGGTGTGTAGTTCCTTGTTGGTTATTCTTCCCACCCACCCCCAGCGTCCCCAAACTCTTGCGAATGGCCTCCTCTCCTGCTCCGCACCGACCCCGGCACCCCTGCAAACGGGTTCGTTCCCTCTTTCTCCCCTCAGTTTTCCTTCTTTTTAGCTCCCCGCAGGCCCTGCGGGTAAGGCCCCTCAGTGCTCGCTCGCTGCCGGGCACCTTCCCCCTCACAAAAGGGCGGGCCCGGGCCCTTCTCCCCGCGCCCGGGGTGGGTCCGGCGGCCGGCGGCAAGGCCCCGGCCCCGGTCGGCGGGCGGAGGAAGGAGGGGGCCCGGCTGGCGGCTGGGGGAGGCTGGCTCTGCTGCGCGCCGAGGGGAGGGAGGGAGGGGCCGGGACGCCGGCGCGTCGGTGCCGACGGTCTCCAGGCGGGAGTGAGGAGGAGGAGGAGGAGGAGGAGGAGGAGGAGGAGGAGGTGAGCTCCCTCTGGGTGGGGTAAGGAGCGGGGCCGCCCGAGCCAGGCAGGAGGGAGGGAAGGGGTCAGCGCGGAGCGGCGGGGCGGGCGCTCGGCC